>SNQN01001264.1:17767-32597 GCA_008642245.1 Bassia scoparia
AATATTTTTTTCAATTTATAAAAAACATTTACCGACCGACAAATCGGTCGGTAATTTATTTGATTTCTTTTTTTAATAGAAACACAGTGTAAGGGTTAAATTCCCAAAGAATCACCGACCGATTATTCGGTCGGTACACCGACCGATATTCAAATCGGTCGGTGCACCGACCGAATAATCGGTCGGTGATTTTCTGGGAATTATTGTTTTTTTTTATTAAATATGTGTATGGGGTTTGTATAATTCAAAGGAATCACCGACCGATTATTCGGTTGGTGTACCGACCGATGTTCAAATCGGTCGGTGTACCGACCGAATAATCGGTCGGTGATGTTCTGGGAATTTTTTTTTTTTTATTAAATTTGTGTATGGGTTTGTATAATTCAAAGGAATCACTGACCGATTATTCGGTCGGTACCCCGACCGATGTTGAAATCGGTCGGTATTGCTGACCGAATTTTCGGTCGGTAAAATACACCGACCAACTGCGGTCGGTGTCGGTCGGTAATTCCGACCGATTTTCTTTCGGTCGGTAATTTCGGTCGGCCTTACACGAAATTCTTGTAGTGGGATCAGGTAACCCTGAGGTCAGGGTATAATAGCTCACGTGACCCTACCGTTACTTTTTCCGTTAAAAAACACTAACACCATTACTTTTCCATCCATTTAACATTAAAACTAACTAATTAACATATTTAATATCTAAAACTAACTAATTAAACACTTCAATAATTAAAATCAATTAATTAAAATCATAATCTTCATTAATAATACACTAACCTTAATAAATACTCCAACATAATCAATTCACCTTCAACCTTCATCAACATCAACATCAACATCAACATCAACACCATTTCACCATCTTCATCAATTCACCATCTTGAAGAACTCAAACAAGTTTATATATAATCGACTCAACATTTACTGAAGCTAAGAACTACGACCAATATACGATGGTATCCAGTATACCATCCAACCTCTTCTGATTTCTCATTGCCGATCTCGAATCCTCCGCCTGCTGTTCGTGCGGTTACGTCGACGCAGCGGCATCAACAACAACCGAACACAACTCCCTCGTCATCACGGACAACACTATCAGCCTCCGCAACAATATCACCATCATTATGGAACTATAATATTCGACCTCCTCTTGTGCAGCTGTAGTCTGCGCCGAGGCGCGTGGAGAGGTTGCGAGAGGTCATGAGGAATTGCAACGAGTGCGTTATTTGTTTGGATGGGTTCGATACCGAATTCGCACAAATTTGGACCCTCCACTGCACAAATTCGTGTTAGAAATCAATGTTCGAGATCTGGTAATTTGTGTTCAGTTGAGGGGCATTCGTGTTCGAAATTAGTGTTCGAAATTGATGAAGATTTGGGTTTGAAGAAAGGGACGAAGGAGGAATGGTCAATGAAAATGGTTGAAGATGAAAATGGTGAAAATGGTTGAAGATGAAAATGGTGAATAGATGAAGGTGGTCTGGTGAATTGATGAAAATGGTCGCCTGGTGAATTGATGAAAATGGTGAATTGATGAAGGTGGTCTGGTTTGAAGGAAGAAGGGAGATCGAAGGAGGGAGGAAGCTCATGTTTTATTTTATTTTATTTTAAGTTAATTTTTTATAATTAGTTTTAGGTGTTAAATGAGTAAATTAGTTAGTTTTAATGTTAATTGGATGGAAAACTGACGGCATCAGTCTTTTTTAACGGAAAAAGTAACGGCAGGGTCACGGGAGCTATTATACCTGACCTCAAGGTTACCTGATCCTATCCTAAAACCTCAGGTGTATAAGAGCTATTAGGCCAAACCTCTGGGTTACCTGAGGAAATTTCCCTAATTTTTTTTGGTTTGCAGATCTGAATTTTCGGGCTCCTAGCTTTGGATTGTTGTTGTTACTTAGTTGAAGATTGGAATGCTTGGCTGGTTGGTTTGATGAATTGAAGTATTATTTGATTCTTGTTGTTATTTTTAAGTAAGCTTGTAATTGAAGATTGCTATTTGTTTTATGG
This sequence comes from Bassia scoparia, assembly GCA_008642245.1. NCBI lineage: Eukaryota > Viridiplantae > Streptophyta > Magnoliopsida > Caryophyllales > Amaranthaceae > Bassia > Bassia scoparia. The sequence continues at coordinate 19,781 of SNQN01001264.1, forward strand.
TTGAAAAAATTTGATGTAATTCAGATCTTTAATTTTTTCTCAGCTTTCTCTACGTAATTTTTTGATTAATTTGGATGAAATTTGAATACAATTCTATTCATTACTATTTTTTTGTGAATCTATTTACGGTTTATTGTTTTAGCAACTAAAATTGTTGCTGTTTTTTAAAAAAAAAAATTGTAATCAGCGACGGATGTATCATACATCTGTCCCTAATTTGACTTTTTCTTAATTTTACATATAACATAGCAACAACGGATTGCATTTGTCCATCCTTCAATTTAGGGACGGATTGAATATTCCGTCTCTAATTTAGGGACGAATTTATTTTTCCGTCTCTAAATTTAGGGACGGAATATTCAATCCGTCCCTAAATTTAGGGACAGAAATTTAAATCCGTCCCCTATATTTTTCAACAGTTTCAAGAACGGTTATTTAATTCGTCCCTAAATTAGGGACAGATAAATAGAAATCTATCGCTAAGTCGAATCAACGACGAGGGTTTTAGAGACGGACGATATCTGTCCCTAAATCCGTCTCTAAAATCATTTAGGGACGGATTTTACCTGTTTAACTACGGATTTGATCCGTCGCTATATTGACTTTTTTTTAGTGACCTGGCTCGAGTATGAGCAGACCCGCCCGGGTCGGAACCTCAAACACGCCCGGACCAGATCCACCCCCCCTGGTTCTGGGTCCTTCTCCTCCCTGCTGGCTTCACTCGACAAACGCTCACCCGAGTAAGTGGTGACCCGCCCGGGTCAGGCACCACCCGACCGGGTGCATGGCCACTCCAGATTTGCTTCGCCAAAAATTCTTCGTGAACCCGGTCGGGTGTAATTATTACCAGACCGGGGTTGTGCCTTCTTGTGTAATTTACTTCGTATGTGTATGTATGACCTTGAAATACAAGTCACACCCAGAAAATACTCCACATTAGGTATGTTAATCATATAATTTTAAGTGACAATTATTACTCTTTCTTTTTTTTGGGAGGGGGGGATGCAACTCAAAATTAACCTTCGGAAAATTAAGTTTAATTTTTGAAAAAAAAATCACTTTTATTTTTATATGTTATTTTACTTTCTATCATTTTTGTTTGACACTAACAATGATTATTGCGAGGAAGTATTTGTTCATATCAGCTATTTGAGAATAGCTCCATAAATATATTATTTTAATAAAAATTAAATGAAATGGAAATATGGAAAATGAGAAACCCGTTAACGGGGTGTGAAGTCACGTGAGTTGTAAATTAGTAGCGGGGAAAGTGATTTTATTGGGCGGCAACATCTATGTCTCATATTTATTTTTACCAAAATAATTGAACAAAATCTCTAACAAAAAAATCGAAAAACAAACAAAACTCCGGAAATGAAAACTTTGTAGAAATCAGGTTGATTGTAAAATTAGGACTTCAGTTATGAATTAAAAAGTTATAAGTTTAGTAGTTCGTCATTGTATTCGAAGTGTTGGATCGTGAAATATCAGTGCAGGTATGTGTTAATAATTTTTTTTTGTTGTTAAGTTCATTGTTAATTGGAAAAATGAAAATCAATAATCCCACCTTTTGGTGATCTGCTCTCAATAATCTGACCTTAAAGTAATTACAGAATAATCTCAACTTTAAGGGTGATCTTTCCAAAATAATCCGAACTCTCATTTTTGTTGCTTTTGTTGATCCATTTTTGGCTTGTTCTATGTAAGAAAATGAGAGTTCAGATTATTTTGGGAAGACCACCCTAAAAGTTGGGATTATTTTGTAATTACTTTGAGGACGGATTATTGAGAGCAGGCCACCAAAAGGTGAGATTATTAGTTTCCATTTTTCCTTGTTAATTATGGGGATTGGTGGTAATGAGGTAGTTATTAAGTTGTGGTGATTGATTATTAAATTTAGGTGATTGTTTATTAATTTATACAGTACAATGTTAACTTATATGTGTGATTGATTATTAAATGCAGGCGATTGTTGGTTTTTGAATTAGTAATTGCAAATGTTAATTTTAATGTCTAATAATTAATTGTTATGAGATTCCAACGTTGTTAATTAGATTCCAGTTGCATGTTATGGTTGTGTGTTTTTTTTAATTGTTTTTTTGTGATATTATAACAAGTAATTGGGTAATTCCAGTTGTTAATCCTTTTTGTTAGTTTTAATTTCAGTAGTAATTTGTTGTAGTAGTAATTTTAGTATTATTAAAAATAAAAAATTATTAAAATTTAAAGCAATAATTATCATTTTTGCAGTTAAAGTTATGTGTTTAATTGGTTGGAGTGAAATGGAAAATGGTTTTGAATTCGGTGAAGGCAGGGGCGGATCTACCGTTGGGCACGGTAGGTCACGTGCCCTACCATTTTTTTTTAAATGGACTTTAATAACTTAGCTACAAGCTGTGCCCCACCATTTTATAGTATGTGATAAATCCCAACATGACTACCAGTTGTACATCAAATACAATTTATTGAACATATATAAAGCAACCTAAACTCCTTTCTTTTTTCGATGTGGGATGGTGTTTATATCATTTTCTCCTACTCTAATAAAGTACTCTGTATATTTTTTTTAACAGAAAAAAGCAAAACCTGCCCCAAATTCTGGCTCGGATAGAAGAACCACAAGCAGAAGGGGAGGCCAGCAAACAAAGTTCAACTAAACAAAAGGCAACATAGTCAAACAGAACATCAATTACAAACGAACCAAAGGGAAATCACTCTAAGGGCTTATACTTGCGACGACCTTATGAATGGAGAAACAACAATTATGTCTAGCCTCCATGCCTGCAAAATAGAATAGCACTAGTGATGAAGGCAATAATTAGTTGATAAAAATGACAACAATGAGTATAACTGTGTCTGTCTTACGCTGTTCTAGACCTTGCTAGTTCCAATGGAAACAACAAGATTTTTACAAGAAAAATACTGAACTGTTGAATAATAAGCTTATGACTATGGAATAATCAATTCCTAGTGAATTAGATATACAATAGTTTCAGCAAAGTGACAAAGTAACAAGCTTTATGAAATGCACAATAATGCAGCATATGCCTTCAACAGAAGTACAACAGAGGAGTCCAGAATAAAATTTCCCTTAAAGTCAGCTCAAAATGCTAGGACAACAATGGAATAAATACTTGCAATGACTTGAACTTTGAGCCATCAACAATCAGTGACATGAACATGGCACTATAGCAGTATGACTAAATACATCCAGAATGAAGAATCCAGATGGCAGAAGATGCAAAGAATGAATAATACAAGGACCGTAGTTTGGGTGATTGAATCACAAAATCGCAAACAATGAAGAAAAGTTTCCCACATCGACAAAATCGTTAAAAAAGAATACTTTGTGAAGTATTAAAAGGGCGGTCATTCTGAAACAATGATTCACAATGAACTATTAACTTTGGGCTTTAATGATTGGGCTAATAAATTTGGGCCTGCTCAAGGGTTCAAATTTTAATGCTTATTGGGCTGGCAATTTGAAATAATTTTCATAGAAAGCCTAGTGCCCTACCATTTTGAGGATTCTAGATCCGCCCCTGGGTGAAGGTGGTGAAGTGCGTGCATTAGATGTGAGTGTTGTTGATTTAGAAGATAATTGTTTGTTAACTAGAGGGGGCAGTGTTATTGGGGGGTTAAATGCATTTGAGATGTCGAAAGTTGTGGACTTAGGTTTAGATGTGTTTGATAATCCTATATATAATTCATTTGGTGATGATGGTGGTGATGATACTAATAGGGAGGTTTGTATTCCTAATGAATGTGGTAGTCCTGAGGGCAGGACAAATCGTAACGTTGGCACTCCTGCTGTTGGTGCCATTTATGAGTCATGGGAGGAGATTGACCTTAATTTTAGGTGTGATGGTAAGCAACATGGTTTTCGTGTTACTAGGACTGGTGGTGGTGTGAGGACGAAGAATGGGAAAAGTACAAATATAAAGCGTAATATGACTTGGCACTGTGAGCAGTGGGATGTATATAATAAGTCAAAAGTGCATAAGAATGCTAATGGTGAAGCAGTTAAGATGGCGAAGAGGTAGACTTCTGTTGGTAGGAATGGTGTGCAAATAGGCGAAGGTAAGTCGAAGAAGGTTAATTGTCCTGTGATGATATATGCTAGTGTTCAGCCTGATGGTATGTGGGTTATGTTGGAATAAGACATATTTACTCTTTATTATTATGCCACCAGTATTATTTCTATTGCAGGGTTAGGTAGTATTTTGGCAATATTCAGTTTGTCTATTTGCTCTCTAGGTTAGGTGGTCTTTTGTCTGTTTGTTCTTGCCTCGGTTAGGCCCATAATCCTCCTAGGGATCCTTTCCTTTGAGCCGCCAATATATATGTGGTGAGCCATGAGATGATGTAACACAGAAAAATAGAGAATGAATGAGAAACCAGAAATGAAGGAAAACTCTTGAATGGTGATGGTGATACTTTCATGTTGATCTATTTTTGCTTTTGTCATCATGGTATCAGAGCCAGGTTACAATCTAGCCTCACTTTGTGATTTCTTGCTTTCATCTTTACTGTTTTATTGATTAAATTATAGCTTCACTAGTGTGAGTATGTATCTGCCAGTAATTGTTTAGAAATCAGTTTGTGTTCTTGTTCCCAAAGAAAAATTGAGTCTTTTTCTGATTTTGTTGATCTATATATAAACGTATATGATATATTAGAGGAAGTTAGTAAGTTTGATTCTGAAATTATGAGTAACACAAAAATAGACCACACAAGTCCCTTGTACCTGCATCCTTCAGATGGGTGTAGTTCTGTTGTGGTAGAAAAGCTGGTTGGTGCAATCAATTACAGGCCATGGAGAAGAGATTTGTAAATAGCTCTGGCTTCGAAAAGGAAGTTAGGGTTTCTTACTGGGGCAGTGAAGAGAGATGAAGATGATTCAGTGAAGCAAGAAGCATGGGACACATGCAATAGTATGGTTACTAGTTGGATTTTGCAGAATGTCTCAGAATCTATCAAGAAATCGGTTATGTATGTTACAAGTGCTAAAGAAATATGGAGGATGCTTCAACAAAGGTATCAGGCAGCGACAACAGGAACAAATAGATACCAACTTAGTAAGCAAATCTATGAAACAAAGCAGAATGGGAAGCCTTTCACTGAGTATTACACTGGGCTCAGTGTCTTATGGGAAGAACTTGATAGCCTTGATGARACACCACCTATCTCAACCATGAATGTTGAGATAAGTAAGTTCCTAGATACACTGGAAAGAAAGCAAGAGGACCAGAAGTTATTTCAACTTCTAAATGGTCTAGATGAGATCTACAGTCTCCAGAGAAGCAATCTTTTAATGAGATCACCACTTCCTATGGTGGATGAGATCACCACTTCCTATGGTGGATGAGGCATGCTGTGTTCTGCAGCAGGAGGAGTCACAAAGAGAGATCTTGAAGCTTGTAAAATAGGAAGAAGGAGCAGCAATGATGAGTAAATCAAATCAAAACACACCTTCATGCACTGCGTGTGGAAAATCTGGACATGTGAGGGAGAAATGTTGGACCATTGTGGGATACCCACCCTGGTTTGAAAGAGGAGGAGGCACTGAAACAAGAGGAAGAGGATATAGAGGTGGCAGGCCACCAAGAGGAAACAAAGGAGGTAGGTTTGGCAGAGGAGAAAGAAACTATGCAAGGGCTATCCAAGTTAGTAAAGAAAAAGAAGCTAGCAGTTCTAGTACCAACAATGCAGTGACAGGCATTACACAACAACAARTGGAACAACTCCTGAAGTTACTTCCTATGCCATCCAAAGGAGGAAAAGGTGATTCTGATGATGAGATGTTTGAAGCTCATTTTGCTCAAGTGATGGGATGTCACTTTGCAGCCAAGAAATTGGATAGTAATTGGATTATGGACTCAGGAGCTACAAACCATATGATCAGTGATAGGACACTGTTAGATGATGTAAGAGAGGTGAAAAATGGTAGAGACTGCCAGCATAACACACAAAGGGAAAGTGAAGCTCAGAAATCACCTTGTATTGCAGGATGTGTTGTTGGTACCAAAATTTCAACACAACCTGCTTTCAAGTCAGAGATTGGTAAAGGATGAAAATCTCGAAGTGGAGTTCTATCCCACATATTGCACCATATAAGACAGAACCAATGGAGATGTCATGGGTGTAGGAAAAGCCTCACAAGGTCTGTATTACCTAGTAGACAAGAGCATGGAAGAAATAGCAAGGGAAGCCTGTACACAGGCAAGAGAACATATGCATGCAGAAGAAGGGTGAACCCAAATGCAATCAAGTTAGTGTGCCATCAGAAGTGCAAATATCAACAGAGATGACAGAGGAAATGTTGTGGCATCATAGACTAGGTCATGCACCTATGTCTAAGATCAAGAAAATACCAGAATTGCAGAAGCTAAGTCATACAACTGCAGAAGTGTGTATTACATGCCCAAGAGCAAAAATGACAAAAGTRCAGTATGAGAGAAGTATGTCTAGGGCAAAAGGGATATTCGATTTGGTGCACTTGGATATATGGGGGCCATACAAGACCATGACAAGAACACACTGCAGGTATTTCATAACTGTAGTTGATGATTTTTCAAGGACCATATGGATTCTATTACTTCAACACAAATCTGATGCATTTCAAGCTATAAAAAAATTTCTGAATATGGTACTCACACAGTATGGAAAACAAGTGAAAGTGATAAGATCTGATAATGCTTTGGAATTTGATGACAAAAAATGCAGGCCTCTATTTGCTGATTTGGGCATTGTGTATCAGACTAGCTGTGTTGGCAGACCCAGCAAAATGGGAGAGCAGAGAGGAATCACAGAAACATACTAGAAATGGCAAGAGCTCTCACGTTCCAAGCTGGTCTACCTCTGAAGTTTTGGGGAGATTGTGTGCAGACGACTGTTCATATTACCAATAGGCTCCCTAGTCCATTGCTGCAAGGGAAGAGGCCATATGAGGTAATGAATGCCAAAAAACCCAACTATCTAGCTCCAAAAACAATTGGTTGCCTGGTCATGTCATATAATCCCTCAAGAGAAAAGGATAAATTTGCAGAGAAAGGTGTGCCATGTGTGTATCTAGGGATTGCTCAGACACAAAAAGGCTACAAGCTACTAAATCTCATTAATAATGTGGTATTTGTGAGTAAAGATGTTAGGTTCTATGAGGGAGTCTACCCTTTTAAGTTAAAATTGGAGTCTAAAAAGGAGGGAATTGATAATATTGATTCAGAAACAACAAAGCTACCTAGGGTTCAAGATGAACTGGTCACAACTAGTGATAGCATGCAATTAAGTGAGGATCACACAGATGATAGTCTACACACTGAAGTAGAAAATGAAGAAGAAATAGAAGGGCCTGTTGTTAACTCTCATACTCCTGACACACAGGTTGTTACTCATGAAGTAAGGAAGTCTACTCGAGAGCACAAGCATCCAAAATGGCTAGAAGACTATAAGACCTATAATGCCTGTGTATCTGAGCCAGCCAAAATTCACAACATTACTCAAACAAGAGTGAGTACTCAATTCTCATGTTTTTTGGCTCAATATCTGGAGGAAAGTGAACCAAGAAATTTTAAGGCAGCTATAAGTCACAGCAAATGGGTTAAAGCAATGAATGAAGAGATATAGGCTTTAGAAGAAAACAACACTTGGGAAATAGTTAAGCTACCCCAGGAAAACATGCTATAGGTTGCAAATGGCTTTATAAATTGAAATACAAAGCAGATGGCAGTTTGGAGATATATAAAGCCAGGTTGGTTGTCTTGGGGAATAGATAGAGATATGGGATAGATTATGAGGAGAGTTTTGCACCTGTAGCTAAAATGGCCTAAAATGGCCACAGTGAGGTCTTTGTTAGCCGTTGCTTCTGTTGCAAACTGGTATGTTGATCAAATGGATGTGAAGAATGCTTTCCTGCATGGTGACTTGCAGGAAATGGTATACATGAAACTTCCTCCAGGGTATCAAGGTCTTGGACACAGGATGCAAGTTCACATTGAGGGGAAGATGGGAAATCAATCTCAACAGGACAATGACAGGGTATGCAAGCTGAACAAGTCATTGTATGGTCTTAAACAGGCTCCAAGGCAGTGGTGGTATGAGAAGCTCAGCCCTACAGGAATGTGGTTTCATGCAATCTAAGTGTGACTATTCACTGTTTATCAAGCATAATGGCAGCCAAACCACAGTCATCCTTGTGTATGTGGATGATATGCTTATAGCAGGGTCTAGCAAACATGACATTCAAATGGTGAAGAACTTTTTGTCCACAAAGTTTCACATGAAAGACATGGGTGCCCTAAGGTATTTTCTAGGGATTGAAATCGACAGATCTCAAAAGGGAATGTTTCTGTCTCAGAGGAAATATACCCAAGACCTCCTTAAGGACTACAATATGGAAAAGTGCAGAAAACTTCACCTACCCATGGATACTCATATGAAACTTACAGCAGACTTGGGTGAACCAATGGAAAATCCCAGTGAATATCAAACATTGATAGGCAAACTCATCTATTTGACAATTACAAGCTATACAGTCCACCTTTTGAGCAAGTTTATGCACAATCCCACTAGTGTGCAATATAACTCAACCTTGGGAGTTGTGAGGTACCTCTCTGGCACAAAAACTCAAGGGATATTACTTGCTTCTAGGTCAAATGCAATACTGACTGCTTATTGTGATAGTGATTGGGCTGGTTGTCCCAACACTAGAAGATCCACTTCTGGTTACTGCCTACTCTTAGGAGACTATCCCATATCATGGAAATCTAAGAGACAGTCAGTTGTGGCTAGGAGTAGTGCAGAAGATGAATATAGAGCATTGGCATATACAGTGTGTGAAGTGCTGTGGATTAAGCACGCAACTCTTGAAAGATTTAGGTATGAGACAGCTCTATCCTACTAGTATCTTCTGTGATAATCAGGCAGCATTAGCCATCTCTGCTAATCCGGTCCACCATGAGAAAACTAAACATATTGAAATCGACTGTCACTTCATCAGAGATCACGCTCAAAGCAAAGAGATTGCTCCCTCTTACGTTCCTTCTTCCAAGCAACTTGCAGATGTCTTCACCAAAATACTCCTTGTATCTCAACATTAAATCCTCCTACACAAGTTGGGAGTTCAGGCTTATCCTTCACTCTCAACTTGAGGGGGAGTGTTGGAATAAGTCATATTTACTCTTTATTATTATGTTACCAGTATTATTTCTATTGCAGGGTTAGGTAGTATTTTGGCAGTATTCAGTTTGTTTATTTGCTCTCTAGGTTAGGTGGTCTTTTGTCTGTTTGTRCTTGCCTCGGTTAGGCCCATAATCCTCCTAGGGATCCTTTCCTTTGAGCCGCCAATATATATGTGGTGAGCCATGAGATGATGTAACACAGAAAAATAGAGGAATGAATGAGAAACCAGAAATGAAGGAAAACTCTTGAATGGTCATGATGATGCTTTCATGTTGATCTATTTTTGCTTTTGTCATCAGGTTATCAAGAAAGCAATTTTAGATCACAAGTATCATGAGCCGACTCCTGGAAAGACCCGTTTTATTAGTATGTTTAGGCTTTTTAATGATGAGGCATGTGGAATAACTGTTCCTCAAATTAAACGTTCCCTTGAGCGAAAGAGGGGTAAAATAGAAAATTTTGCCCCTACTCATAGGGATATGCGGAATGTTGTTAATAGGGAGAAGAATCGAAAGCTTAAGCTTGAAGGTGGTGATTCTAATGCAATGTATTCATATTTGTGTAGGATGAGCAAAGACAATAAGGACTTCTATCATTCGTATAGGCTTGATTCAATTGGTCGTTTGAAAGATGTTATATGGGTTGATACAAGAAGTCGTGCCGCTTTTGTGGAATTTGGTGATGTAGTTTGCTTGAATTCGACTTATATTACCAATAAGTTTGAGTTGCCGTTTGCCAATTTTGTTGGTGTCAACCACCATGGATAGACCATTCTTCTTGGTTGTGCTCTAATTTCTCATGAAGATGCGGAGACTTATGAATGGGTGTTCCAGTTTTGGAAGGAAGCCATGGATGGTGTTGCTTCGAAAGCTATCTTGACTTATCAAGATGCTGCTATTAGGAAGGCAGTGAAGGCGGCATTGCCTGAGACTCGCCATCGATGGTGGTTGTGGCATATTATGCAGAAATTTGGTAAGAAATTAGGTAGTTATGGTAAGTATGATGAATTCAGTACCCTTTTGTCCAATGCTAAATATGATAGCTTGGAGCCGGATGAGTTTAGGGAAGATTGGAATAAAGTTATAAAGCAGTACGGTCTTGAAGAAGATGAATGGCTCTCTGGTAAGTGTGTTAGTTAGATGTACATGTTAGTTGTTAGAGAAGTTTTATTTATTTATTTATGGTATTTTATGTAAAGTCTTTAGGTTTGGGCTAACAATTGTTTTATTCTGTATAAGGTTTGTTTAAAGAGAGACACATTGTTGCGGAAATATTGTTGTAAATATTGTGTTTTTACTTAGTCTTCCTATATTGTTACAATCCCTTAACTTTAGCAATTATTTGCTGTAGGTTTTCCTAAGTTTTAGCAATATACCTAAACTGATTGTATTATATATATTCCTTGCTTAGTTAATAAAATAATCATTCATTCAAAATATATTACTCTCTTCTATAATCTTATATGGTATCGGTGTCTTGATCCTAATTCACGATTAAAAATTTTTTTTCTTCCTTTCTCCCTTCCTCAATTTCCATGGCTACTCTTGGCAACACTGTCATTCCCAACTCTCATGATCCCTCGAGACCATTCACCTTGCTGCAGGTGAACAACTGCATTAAGTTGACTCCTATGAATTATGTGGCCTGGAAAACTCAAACTCAGGCTACGCTACTTGGTTACGATCTATGGCGATTCGTTAATGGGTCCTATCCCTCTCCTCCTGCGTCCATTCTTGACTCCGAAGGTAACTCTATCTCCAACCCTGCTGTTCTTTCTTGGTTTCGTTAGGATTGTCTTGTTTTTGGTGCTCTTGTAGGTACCTTGTCTCAGGACATTGTTCCTCTCATTTCTCATACTGCTTCCGCTGAAGATGCTTGGAGTGTGCTTGCGCGCACTTACGCTAATCCGTCTCAGGGTCATCTCAAGCAAATTAAATCACAGCTTGCTAATATTACTCATACTTCTCAATCCATGTCTACTTATATGCAGTCTATTAAGGCTTGCACCAATCATCTTGCAACCATGGGTAAACCCATGGATGACGAAGACATTATTGAGAAAGTTCTCTCTAGGTTGGAATATGAACATTTTAAGTCTGTTATAGATGCTGTGAATGCACGAGATTCCACCATCTCGTTTGATGAATTGCACGAGAAGTTGCTTAATCGGGAGGTTGTGGCTGCTGTCCGTGCTACCCCCTCCTTGTTCACTCCTGTTACGGTTAATCTGGCTCAACATCGCACTCGTGCCCTGTCCTCTTCCTCTGGTTCTGGTGTTCTTGGGGCAGCCCCTCCCTCGGCTGTGGGTCGTGGTTCTCGCCCGTTTCTTGGCAAGTGCCAGTGGTGCCATACACAGGGCCACTATCTTGCTCAATGCTCCTTATTCAAGCAGCAGCATCCTATTGTAGTCGTGCCTTCTCCTTCTGCAACTCGCTTATCTAAGAAGCCGCAAGTTCATGTTGCTACTGTTGCATCTCCTTCCTCCTCGGGTTGGCTGCTTGACAGTGGTGCTTCTCATCATGTCACAAATGATCTCAATACTCTCTCCCTTCACTCTCCTTATGATGGTCCGGATGACTTGATCATTGGTGACGGTTCGACCTTGCCCATAAGCAACACAAGTTCTTTCTCCTTGAAAATTCATTCTCGACAATTACATTTTAATGTTGTCTTACATGTTCCCTCCATTTCTAGAAATACATTATCCATTTCTCAATTTTGCAAAGATAATAATCTAAGTATTGAGTTTTTATCTTCCTCTTTCCTTGTGAAGGACCCTTCGACGACTCGAACTCTCCTTGAAGGACACATTAAAGATGGTGTTTACAAATGGGACTCCTTTATCTCTCCTTGTGTTTTTCATTCCTTGAAACTGCCAAGTAGTGATTGGCATCACAAATTAGGCCATCCTTCATCTCTTGTACTCAAAACCTTAAATTCACATTATAATTTGTCTATTCCATCTTTTGAATTATCAAATTGTAATGCTTGCAATATCAATAAGAGTCACAAGCTTTCTTTTTCTAAGTCTACTTTGCAATCTCATGGCATATTAGATTTAATTTACTTTGATGTATGGACATCACCTGTTTTGTCTCATGAGTCTCATAAATATTATGTGATTTTTGTTGATCATTATAGCAAGTATATATGGTTCTATATATCCTTTGCACAAAAAGTCTGATGTTTATGATGTTTTTATTAAGTTCAAAAATATTGTTGAAAATTTATTCGATAAAAAGATTAAGCGTTTCTTCTCTGACAATGGTGGTAAATTTATCAAATTAGCTTCCTATTTTGCCATCCATGGAATCTCCCGTCTCACTTCTCCTCCCCATACTCCTGAGCATAATGGGTATGCTGAGCGTCGTCATCGACATATTGTTGAAACTGGCTTGTCGCTTCTTACTCATGCTCACATTCCGGTTTCTTATTGGCCATATGCCTTTACTACTGCCACTTATCTTATTAATAGGCTCCCTGCTCCCGCCCTTAATAATTCATCTCCTTTTCATGTCTTGTTTGTTGTCCCTAACTATGCCAAATTACGATGTTTCGGTTGCTTGTGTTATCCATGGTTGAAGCCTTATTCTCATCATAAGCTTGAGCCGAAATCTACTCCGTGTGTATTTTTGGG
>SNQN01001264.1:34607-45173 GCA_008642245.1 Bassia scoparia
ATGGAGCAATATGATTTTTTTGTTCACCACATTTAAGACCAAATTTTTCATTGGTGGCCATGCTCTTACTAATGATGTTTATATGTCTCAACCCGTGGGATTTGTTGACAAAGAACGGCCTTCCTATGTGTGTAAGTTGAGGAAAGCATTGTACGGTCTTAAACAAGCTCCAGGAGCTTGGTACACGGAGCTTCGTACATTTCTTGTCTCTTTTGGTTTTGTGAATTCTGTTGCAGACCCATCTCTCTTTATCTACAACAACAAAGGCCTCACCTTCTACCTTCTCGTGTATGTTGATGACATAATAATTACTGGTCCGTCTTCTAATTCGGTTCAACAATTTATTGACATCTTGGCTCGTCGGTTCTCCTTGAAAGATCTCGGTCCTTTAAGTTACTTTCTTGGTGTTGAGGTCTCCTCTCACCCTCACGGCTTGTTCCTCTCTCAGCAGAAATATGTGAGTGATCTTCTTGCTCGGGCTACCATGGCCGATGCTAAGCCGGCTTCTACTCCAATGGTTGCTCACCATATTCTCTCTTCGCATGATGGCTTTCCTATCACTAATGTTACTGAGTATCGTAACTTAGTTGGTGGCTTGTAATACCTATCCCTCACTCAGTTTGACATTGCCTTTGTCGTCAACAAGTTGTCCCAATTCATGCACCAACCGCTTGACAAACACTGGGCTACTCTCAAGAGGCTATTGCGTTATCTTAATGGTTCCCAATCTCGTGGTCTGCTCCTTTATCGTGATTCGCCTTCTCATCTTCATGCCTACTGTGATGTAGATTGGGCTAGTGACAGAGACACCTTCACATCTACTTCTGGTTACTTTGTTTACCTTGGTCGCAATGCCTTGTCTAGGAGTTCCAAGAAACAGAGTGGTGTAGCTCGTTCCTCGACTGAAGCTGAGTTTCGCGCTGTTGCTGCCACTACTTCTGAGCTGTTATGGTGGCAATCCATCTTGAAGGAGCTGCGTGTGTCCTTAGCTAGCTCCCCTACTATATATTTTGATAATTTGAGTGCGTCAAATTACTCGAAGAATCCGGTTTTTCACTCTCGCATGAAGCATCTTGCCTTGGATTTTCACTTTGTCCGTGAACAAGTTCATTGCAATCGACTTCGTGTTCAGCATATTTTGTGGTGGTGATCAGCTTGCTGATGGTTTAACAAAGCCATTGCCTCTGTCTCGGTTTAGTACTCTCCTGTCCAAAATTGGTTTAGTCACTTGATGACTCACCATTTTGAGGGGGGATGTTGCGGAAATATTGTTGTAAATATTGTGTTTTTACTTAGTCTTCCTATATTGTTACAATCCCTTAACTTTAGCAATTATTTGTTGTAGGTTTTCCTAAGTTTTAGCAATATACCTAAACTGATTGTATTATATATATTCCTTGCTTAGTTAATAAAATAATCATTCATTCAAAATATATTACTCTCTTCTATAATCTTATACACATGTGGATTCCGTGTTTTTTAAAGCACATTTTTTGGGCTGGCATGAAGACTACTCAGAGGTCTGAGTCGATTAACAGTTTCTTTGCTGCATATGTGACGAAGAAAACGAAACTCCATGAATTTGTGCAGCAATACTTCCATGCAATGGAGACCAGAATGAATGCAGAGAAGGAAGCTGATGTAGACTCTTCTCGGTATACGCAGAGGCTTGTTACAATGTTGCCGGTGGAGAAGACTTTTCAGGAGTTGTACACTTATTTAAAGTTCCGTGATTTTCAAATTGAATGCATGAAAACATTTTATATGCACCAACTTAATCAAGTTCAGCTTGGTGATGAAGTGTTGAAAGTAACTGTTCAAGATAGGTTATGGGTAATTTGCAAAACAACAAGAAAAAGAAGTTCCAACAGAGAGGCGCAAGAATTACACTGAAATTTAATATGCGTTCAAAAGAAGCTCAATATGATTGTACACTACAAGAAAAGCATTTTTTAGCAACGACAAAAGTCGTTGCAAAATGTGTAAAGCCGTTGCAATAAATAGGTTTTGCAACGACTTTTGTCGTTGCAGAGTCGTTGCGGGTAACTCCGTAGCGAAAGCTTTCGCAACGACTTTTGTTGTTGCAATAGATGGTCGATATAGCAACAACCACTACTACAAAATAGGGCAAAGAAACCATGTGAAATTGACCAAAGAGATCCAACTATAAGTGATTTCTATCTCAATGGTCTCTTAGGTAAAGAGACCAATTTTTAAAATGGTTTACTAAGGTAAAACTAGAAGACCAATTTCTCTAAAAGTGGTTTCCTTGATGTGTATGATTATTAATAGTTATATTAGATAAGAAACCTCTTTTGTTGAAAAAGTAACTCTTTATGTTCGTCAACGACACCAGTTCTTTATACAATTGATCTCCTTGGGATATCTAAGAAACCTTTTTTTCTAATACGTATGATTACTTTACTTTGATATAAGAGACTAGTTATGTATGAAACTAGGTTTCTTTGACCATTCGAAATTAAAAAATAATAATTTTTGTGGCATAATTATTATAATATTCTAATATGATTCTTATAGTAATATGTAATATGAATTTGACTTTAAAATAGAAATCTACTCACACAAAATGAGTAAGTGAATTGATATAACAATTTCATCTCATATAAAACGATATTTTACATCTACACATAGTAAACATTTCCTTTGTAAGTAGGATCGGAGTTACAAGAATACACATAAATTTTTGACAAATTTATCATTCCTAGTGATCTACAAAACATTATTGATAGAACATATTTAACTTAATCAACCTATACAAATTTACTCGTGTAAATTTATAACTTGAAGTCTTGATATGAGTGCAATGGCTTGGTATCTATAATTGGGTATGATACACATTCATTAAATCATATATGATCTTCATGTGCAATAACCTGCAAGAAGCAAATTCATCTCATTATATACTAGCCTTTCTTAAATTAAAATCCAACAATAATTTAACTAAAAAATTTATACAGCTAGCTATCTATTCCATGAACACGTAATTTACCCCACACACCATATATCAACATAGAATTCTTAGTTGAAAAGAAAGAACAAAAAATATACTATGTATTATCAATTTTTTTTACAACATTAATGCCATATACTCCGTACGAAGTACAAGTATATGATTAATGCAAAGTAGAAGCTTAGAGTCAGGTTTATAGTTTATAGAATGAAACAGTAGTGATTGAATATAAAACAAAAAGGAAAAATCAAATCAATAAGTTAAAATGAAAATTATATACCTGATTGGAAAAGAAATAAATTGTAGATGGATGTTTAGAATCTTTAGACACTGTCAATGCTAGGGATGAAAGTTCGAAGGGATCAGAGTTTTATTTTTCTTTTACAAAGCTGCCGACGCGGTACACAGGAATTAAAACGCCATTCGACTACAGATTAAATTGCATTATTAGTGTATAATTGTATATATAATCAAACATTGGGATGATTAAAAGGAAGTTAAATACCTGAAATAGGAAGTGAGACAGTGATTCTGAAAAACCAAACAGTAATTGTGGTTGTAAAACAGAGCTTTAGCGACTTTGAAATGGTGCTCAAAGTGCAAAAATAGGAACGTAGATAGACAAATGATGATAGTGATTGAACTGTAATTTTGAGAGAAAGAGAGAATATCATGAGTTATGGAGTAATGCGTGAAGATTACAAAGTATGATAACTGTTTTGGGGAGTGTTTTCTTCAGAGACACCATTTTTTACGTACAATGGTTTCCTCTATCTAAGAAATCTAATTTTAGCTTTACAGTTTTCTTTATTGCTATGATATAAGAAATTATTTTATTAGAAAAGTGATCTTTTACTTATTTAAATATATTCAACAATGTATTGACATCACCTTTTAGTAATAAGTGGTCTCTTTAGTTTAGACAAAAAAAAAAACCACTTTTTCACTAAAAATGATCTCTTTATATAAAATACCACTTCATGATATTAAGAGATTTCTTTGTAGTGATCCTTTAGATGCATACTATCTCTCTTTAAACACGAAAACATACCTTAAGAATATATTATCTCAAGATATTAGTCAAACATCTCTATTTGCGAGTTGCTGAAGTAATTCTTGTTTGAAAGACTCAATTGCTGCTTCCTGTTTCGCTTTGTGCTCCTCGAATTCTCGTTTTTGTAGTTACTGACTTTCTTGTAACTCCTTTATCCTCTTTTCTTGTTCTTGTATTTTACTTTGTTGTTCTTCCACAGCTTTCTTTGTTCCATTTGTTGTTTTCCCCTAGCATAACTACGAACAGCAGTACCCTTTCCACGAATATATCCAGATCTTGGTCCAAAACTTGAATCAAAATTTTCTCTTGTGTCATTATATCACTAACAGTAGCAACTACATGTTTTAATTTATCCTTAATATAAAGAAAAGCACAAAGAGGTCAATTTTAATTAATTAGAAATTGTTAACAAATATTTGACCTTAGAATTACAATACATACATGAATTGCTTTGGAGAGTGTGGCATCAGCCCATTCAAGTTCACCTTTTTCGTTTTTACGAGTGTGCTCAACAAGCCATATCACATCGGCAGAAGGTTTTTTATTGTTGTTTTTCTTTGTCTACCACACCATAAAAAATTGGACAGAGTTTAATTTTTAAACATATAAACTCGTGATTTAGTAATAAAAATATATAGATAAAGGTTATGACTTACCAATCTATGTTCTACTTCAGCAAAAGACAAATTTCCAGTGGTATGCGTAACTCTTTTGTCAGATCGTCGATTTTTTGAGTTCCTTTGACTCACAATCTACATAGTATATATATATATAGCAAGATGACATGAGTAAAAGTGAAGCTAAGAAGCTAAAATTCATGAAAAATCAATGACTACCTTAAATTCTTCAGATCCAAAACGTTTAACACAATACTCCCACAGCTCTTGTGGAAGATCCGGTGGAGGACTTTTCAAACGTTCCTCATCAGTCTTACCACATTTTCGACTCTTAGAGTAGTAATGCAATCGAGATTTCCATAATTTATACAAGCGTCGCATGGTATCGATAGCAAAAGTATACAACTTCCATTGACGACTAGAGTCAACAGAATGAAACTTTTCCTAATAAAATAAGATCATGAAAACAAAATAAGAAAAAAAGATAGTATATATTCACAAAGACTTTATGCTATTACACTAAAAATAAATATACTACCTGAATTTCCTTCCACATACTATCATCGGCAACTGATTCAACTTCTTTCCAAGAACTGACATTTAATGGAGCCTTTGTTCTCACAATATGACCACACTCATTCACAAAATGTTGTGCATTTTCACCTATTTCTCGATCGATTTCTTCTGGTATCTCAATTGCTAATTTTGATGCTTCACCTTTGATTTTCTTATCAACCACAAAACCCTTATACTTTCTCCTTTTTTCTTTTCCCACGAGACTTACTTGTAGCTTAATGATGTAAAACAAATAAATAAAATGTGTTAACTATAACTACCACTAAATAATTCAAAAGTTTTATTTTAAAGAAAGCTGACATTTTTACCTTCATTTGTAGCTAAATCAACATTCTCCTCCTCTTCCTCCTCCTCATCCTCATTAGTACGATTGTTACGTTCCTCTCTCGGTTGTAGGTTTGCAGCTTCATTCACTTCCATGGCTTGAGCAATTCTACCATCCAAGCTACTCATCCTCATTCTTTTGTCAAGTTGAGCTATAACAACGTGTAAATGTTAATCATAACCACAAAAAATAAATGATCCACAAAGAAAAATAATTGTAACAAAAATACATATCGTACAATCATCATTCCTTCCTCAATTTACATCTCAATAATAGCATCTCAACTAACTTTATGGAAACAAAGCTTAAAACCAGAAACAAACCACGAACTAATTACCTTTCTCTTAATTGACATCTCAATAAAGCAAAGCAAAAGCCAATAGAATTAGACCACTTCTTTTTAAAGCATTCATAATTTCATACCCCCTTTTGTAATAACAGCATTTTACGTGATTAATCATTCATCATTCTTTCACACTAGTATTATACGCACTAGCTTAGTAATTGTGCAATGATTAAGCCGACTTTAAAAGGTGTACTACTCACTATATGCATTTGCATTGGTATGTGCAGAAAATAACCAAAAAAAATTAAAAAACAAAACAAACAAACGAAATCAACGAAAACAACAACAAAGACAACAAAGTCTAACAAAAAGCCAAACCCAAAAATAAACAAATATTAACAAGCCAAACCCAGCATTAAACAAATATTAACATAACAAAATTAGGACGATTGTGATTGTAACTTGTGCTTGTAACAGTAATTGTAGCTTGTGATAAACCCATCAATAAGAAAATAAAACAACAGTAAGTGTAGCTTGTGATTGTAATTTGTGATTTTCGTAGTTAAATTAGGATGATAACTTTCGCATTTCCAACAGCTACAATTACAATATTTGTGCCATTAAAAGTTCGTACTCGTAGTGAAATGAATAAATAGCAAAATTGTAACTTGGAATTTTACTGTAAAATCGAAAATCTGACTTACAATTTCGAACGAGAGTGAATTCAACACCTCTACATTGATAATTTCGCCACCGAAATTGGGTATTTCGAAACCCAAACCTAGAATTTTGCAAACAATTACTCACAAACCAAAATTAGGGCTTGATTTTTCTGGGTTTTGAATTGAATCTCGGAAATTAGGGGCTGGGTTGTTCAACTAGGTGGGTGTTGGTGGTTCGTGGGAGGCGCGTCGGTGTCGTAGTGGTGGTGTGTGGCTACGTGCGAGGGATGAATTGGATGTTTTGTGACCGCGCATGTACGCGTAAGAGGAGCTGTGCTAGGCTGCTGGCCGTTGTTGGAAGGTGCGGCGCGACGGTGGGCTGCTCACCCTTGCGTGGGAGGTGCGTCGGAGTATGGTACTGTGAACAGTGCAGAGGGTTTGAGAGTTGTGAGTTCGTGACTTTGTGAGTGCAAAGACATTGAAACAAAGAGTTTCATATGCATTGTAAATTAGCTTTTCATTTTTCATTTTTCATTTTTCATTTTTTTTACTTCTTATTTTTAGCAACAAGTTGTCGTTGCTTTAAGTTTCTTGTATATTTCGCAACGACAATTGTCGTTGCAAAAACTGATGACATTTTATTGCAACCACGTTCTTTGTTGTGTTACATACGATAGAATTTATTGCAACGACAATTATTGTTGCAATACACTGAACCTTTTTCACCATCCTGCGCACAATTTTTGGGAGGAGGGAAATGAAAATTTCATGTATTACAACGGATATTGCAACGATATTTTAGTGTCGTTGCTAAAACATTTTATAGCAACGGAAAAAATTAGGTTGTTGCAAAAACTTTTTGCGGTAAATGTTTTTTTTTTTTTTTGTAGTGGTAGTATGTTTGATTCTCATGGATTATTATGTAGGCACATAATTGCAGTATATGACATTAAAAATGTTAAAGAAGTGCCGGAGAAGTATATTTTTAATAGATGGCGGAAGGATATCAAGAGGAGACACACGAAGGTTAAAGTTGCATATTTTGATCCTTCGAAGACTGATGAAATGAAGCGATATGATATGATGATTGTGGGATTTGAACTTGTGTATTTGGGTGCAAGTGGGTGTGATGAAGAGACTGAAATTATAATGGAAATGGTAAGCAAGGAGAAATTGAAGATTGAGCAGAGGCGCGCAAAAGTAAATGTAAAAGCGACGTCTTCTGTAGGTAATCATTTAATAATTTTGCAATGGAAATGGTAATGGTAAACTTTATTTTCGGTGTAGAATGTTGTATTATGTTCCCATTGTTGTTAGAATTTTAAAGTATGACTATTATCTTATGTTTTTGCAGGTAATGTTGACAGTAGAGTTGTAGCGACTCCTAGTTCAGTAGGGAATTTTGATCGGGGAGGCATTTCTTCTTTTGTCGGTAATGCATCTAGTGTTGTTTCTGAACCAGTCACCCCTGTAAGTTGCTATGTTGGAAATGGGATATCTCATGGTGTAGAAGAAAGCAGAGTTGGTCCAAATGTAACACTGGTGGAACAATGTATTGGTAATTCAAAGGATTTTGTAATGCTTGATCCACCTTTGAACGAAGATGAGGGCTTATCGGACGCGCGAGAAAAGATATTTGTCTTGTTTCAAGGTAAATAACAAGGGGAACTAGAAGAGGAGGAAGAAAAAGAATGGCGATTCTGATGAGGTATTTGTAAGTTGCGGTTTAGTATGTTCTTTTAAGAAAGTAATTGTAATGAAATGGTTTTTTGTGATTTGTTAATTCCTTGGAAATGGTACTTTGTATTTTAATGATTGGAATTGAGGTATTTGAGAATTGGTATTATTTACTAGTATGAGAATTAGTGTTAATTCAAAATTGGTACTTACTAGGTTATGATGAGAGTTACTAATTAGTTTTTTGAAATCGTATTTGTTATTTATTGACTCTGAAATGCTTGCTTGAGAATTGTTTTTCATATTTGTCGTACTTATGCTTGTAATTTACATAGTGATTTTAGTAAATTACAGTGGTTAATTAGTTTGGTTTTGTTTGGGCAGGTATGTGCCCCTAATAATGTGAACGGTCAATTGGTTGGTTATCCTCCTGTTGGTAATTATTTAGGAACGAGGCAGCAGTATGTTGGAGATAATTTGGTATTTTCATATGGCTTTCATCAGCCTGTGTATTATAACCCTCAAAGTCGTGAACAATATGTTGGTGCAACTCCAAATTATCAAATGAATTATAGGATTGGGTCTGTGTATGGTGGTAGTGTTGTACCTTCTCCGGCTTATCCTGGTGTGGCAAGTATCCAGAATCAAAATCAACAAGTTCCCCATTGGTTTAAAAGAGATGTTTTTAGATTACTTTGTGAACAAAAGATCGGAATCGTCTCAATCGCATGAGTGTAACTCTTGTACTTGAATAGTCTGATATCTGCTTGATGCGTAGTTTAATCTATGTTATTGAATGTTTGCATCATATATTGTTGAGAATAGGTGGTAGTATTGTTCTGTATATTACCGAATACTCTGAATCGCATGTATTCTTCAATCCTGCTATTTATGTAATAAATGTCATCTTTACTCCTTAATATTTTTTTGAAAGTTAAAGTTGAATTAATGTATGTTATTGAAGCAAATGTGAGCTGCTATTAATGTATTTTATTGAAGCAAATGTGATGTTTTGTTTTGGCTGGAAAGTGGCAACTGATACTGGTAAGTAGTTAGAGTGTACTATTTGTAAAAAATTCATCGTAGACACATCAGTATCGCAGATTGATTGTAAAAAATGTTCGAGTGAAGCTTCATCGTAGACACATCAGATGAAGAAGAAGGTAAAAAATGCTACCAGGGTCTCCTTTACGATGAAGCTTGACTTTTTGGTTGGAAGGAGACCCTGCGGTTTTATGTAGAACTTGGCAGCTGATACTGGTAAGTAGTTAGAGTGTACTATTTGTATAACTCGTTTGTTATTTCTGCTGGAACTTTTTTTGTTGATGAAGATAGGTTGAAATATGTTTGTTTAGTGTAGTCAGTTACGTTGCTTGTGACAACCACTGCTGAATTGTACATATACGCCAATTCTTTTAGGCATTGTGCTACATCTTTTAGGTAATTCTGTTTCATTTTGATTCCTTGGGAACTTTTTTCAATTTGGTTTTGGTACAAGGTTGCCAAGGAATCAACAATTCTGATTTTTACAGGTCGAGATGTGTGAGTTGCTTGAGTGCACAGTTTTTCTATTGCTTCTATGTTATGCATTAGTTCATTGACATGTTTTAATTGCATTACTTGCACATTTTCCAAGCTGATGTGGTGGCTCTCTGTTGCAGCTTTGCCAATGTGGTGGAGCAATTCAGCTAGGCGTGTGGCAGGAAATGTGGTGTTGCTGTGAATATAGATTGCTGATCCATTCAGCCCGCCTTTTGATGTGCTTAATTGGACTGTAGTTGCAAGCTGCAGACATAGTTCAGTCTTACCTACCATTCTTTCTCCGCATATCTCAGTTAAGCTTCTAATCTGAACACCCCCCCTGTAGAATTGCGTCTATTTGTCTGACATCGTACCTGTATCATTAGTGTTGTTTGATTAGATGTTGAGGATTTTGGGTTTCCTGATGTTGCAGGTTTGCAACATGTATGTGGGTTGTTAAATGTACGGATTTGAGGTTCCATGTTTTGTATTGGTTTAGATGGAAACTTGTAGTTTTTGTTGTGAAGTAATGACGTATTTATATAGGTGAGGAAAATTGGTGTTGTTATTTTTTTTGTACATTTAACAAAAGATAATAAATTAAGTTGTTTGAAGTTTTAAATTTTGATTTCTAAAGTAACAGAAGTCATTATATTTTTGCAATTAACACCAAAATAGTAGGGTTACTAAAGGTTATGTGATACTCAAGAGGGGGGGTGAATTGAGTATAGTTGTCGATTACCAATTTTTCTTTCGTTTCGGACTTAGTATAAGGAACCAGTTGGGCTGGTTCCTGTACGCAGCAGAATATAAGTAAAGCAATAAAGAACACACAATATTTAACGAGGTTCACCCAACTCTGGGCTACGTCCTCCTA
>SNQN01001264.1:83895-100843 GCA_008642245.1 Bassia scoparia
ACAATTCTGGCATGTTACCACAACAAGATTGAGAGGGGGGGTGTTGAGAACCAAGGTTCTCCACTTAACACACAAGTTAGTTTAAGTTGTTATGTACTAGTCACTTGTAATTCAGCCTTACACCTCAGCTTCTTATAGCTTGGATCATTGCTTCGTTGCTCTGCTTGAAGCTACTACTTGTATATAAGGCCTGTTGTACTTTGAGCTTAAGAATAATAATGAAATTCTTTCTCTCACTAAAATCTCTTCTCTCTCATCCTCTCTCTCTCTCTCTCTCTCTTTCTCTTCTTCTCATTTCTCACTGATTCTACTAGTTACTGCTATTTTCGAGCAAAGTCTTCTACTATCATTTGATCATCATTTGATCATTGATCAAACATTCATATGATTTCTTTCTGTTATTCAAAGATCATGCAGAGATGAATACTGCAAGTTTAACACCAGTAGTTTGCTTTTAGCTTCATCAAATGGCAAGCATGTGCCTTTTTCAGCACTGCTTGAAGGTCGTGCCTCTAATTGAGCGGGTGTGGATCGGTTGGGGTTCCACTAGTGGATGCCATAGCGTACTGTGAATGCAAGGAGGAGAACAACGTTGGTTGGTGTTCGTTGTTACATGACAGCATTTGTTCATCGATCATCTAATTTTTAGGAACAATGGTAGTACACTAGTACGGGGACTGCCTAATGTATCCAGAAAATTTGATTGGATATGATATCCAATGGCGTTTTTACAATTTTTAAAAACTTTTAGTATTTTACTTGTTTTCTTATTTGCAACTTAGGCTTTTGCTTTTTTTACGGTTTTAACTAAACACGATTACTTTAATAAATAACATAATGATATTAATAATGCAAGAAAGTAATAACTAATATTTAGGGATATTAATAACATTAATTAAGGCTCTTAAGTATAACTAAGAAAGTAATTAAACACTTGATGAACACTTAATGACTTTTTATGGTACTAGTTATCACTGTTGTACTACTTATATCATAATATATATACGTTCTCTGCTTATTAGCCACCATGCTTCGCAACAATAATATATAGAGAGTTTTGACCGATTCCTGAACTTAGTTGGCATTGGAACTTCCGGGTTCTTCTAGCTTCCGACTTTACAAAAAGGTGGCTAATCTCAACCCGCCTTCCTTAGATCAAGAAAAGTGCAGATCTAATTCGTTTCCTACCTTGACCGTAGTCTCTTTCTATATTTTGTTTGTGGATGATGGATTGTTAAACAAGAAATATATTGCTCAAGATATAAGGTTCGAAAGGATAACGTTCCCTTCTGAAAGAAAGACTTTTATTAAATTTGAAAAGATTACAACACTCAAAACAAGATCTAGAGTTCTTTGCTCTTAGAAAGATGGAAATCCTATATTTCTCTTAAGGAAATTTTGCTCTAAATGACTTGAGTTTCTTACTCTAGTATTTTCCTCAAGTCTTCCCTTAATGCCTTACAATGACTCCTATTTATAGAGAAATCTAGGCAACCTTGGATGCCCTTTCTAAATGGCATCTAATGGTGCTTTACACTTTTGAGGCACTAACAAAAGTAAATAACTAATACACACCACACTTATATCTTACAAAGCTGAAAAAGAAAAGTACATTAATGCAAAGTTTAGAATAATTTCACATGCTTTCGGGTCTAGTCATCATGAGATTCTGCATTCCTTCAATATCCAACATGGATTCCCAATTTTTATGGAGGTGGTTGTCATCAACCTTAAGTTCTTGAAAGATATCTTCAAAATATCTGGCAGTGTATGATTCATCCCATGTGAGAAAAGTTTCTAGAAGTAGTCTTTTCCTTCAGTGGACAAGAACTTTCCAACTTCAACATCTTCCAAGTAGTTATGAACTGATTCACCATGGACTATGCCTTCATGATAATAAGCATGCATCTCCTGTGGGGCTATAACAGTGGTATTCCTACTCGGAATATTAATGACGGATTTTCTCTTTTTGTAGCTCAATAGCTTGATTATATACTGAGCAAGTAGAAGAACCAATTGCTCTTGCTTGAACTGGATTAACTATCCGTCTTTGTCTTCTGCATATCGGATCAACTAAGTTTTTACACTCAGTACCCAAAGTATTAAATAATGTGGAGAGTTAATTATCTCTGTCGTGACTTTTATGTTGGCGCATTGAACTTCAAGTGAGAGATAACCAGTTCGTTGTCGATATCTATCAGCTCTATTAAATACATACTTCTAGAAATTAGTGCAATGATTTTCATAGAAATAACATTTGGAAAGGATGCAATAGAATCCATGAATCATGTCGTATTTCCAGGCTTTCATTTGTTTCGTCCGCATATCCAGCTACCATTCTTCCATTATTCATATTGGATTTGGATTTATCACCATTGTTGCCATTCCAGAGTACCTTGGAAACTTCATGTGCTGACCCCATAGATCAAATATCTCATAAATTTATAGCTCCTTGAAGCGACTTCATAGTACCAACTATGAAGTCATGAACTTTTATTCTTTTTAATATAATTTCCTGTAAATCAGGAATTAATCCATGTAGGTTATTGCAAAATTCTATTATGGAGAATCTCTTAATTACCTGATGGCAAGCTCTTATTAGAAAATTCCTAGATTCAGACTTTGATGCTGCTATAAGGAACCGCATCAAAGCTTGTGTGGTGGGAGAGACCTCACCATTTCTTCATTTGTTTCTTTAATAAACTGTTGATGTTCTTATCACATTGGTCTAGATCTTGACTGAATTTTTCTTGATCTTTTTGCCAATAGAATTCTTTGGCTTTAGGCTTGATGTCGATAATTCCATTAGCAAGCTCCTTGGTTAGGCTGTCTGCTAGTGAATTTTTTGAACCCTGTATATGTTCAACATTGAAAGAGAATTGGTTAAGCCATAATTGCCAACGTAGAGTCTCCCTTGCGCTTGCATATTAGATAGGTTCTTTTTAACAAAACCTAAGATTCCTTGCAATCTGTTTTACTAAGAAATGTTTAGGAGCCAAGAAGAAAAAACATTTTTCATTTCCTCTATGACTGCTAAAATTTCTCTTTGCATTGTAGGATAGTTACATTCGTCTTTGTTGAAACTTCCACTACTACTATACCTGCATAATTTTTCTCCTTCTTTTATTTTTAATATAGCACTCCATATTCATTACTAGCATCAGTCTCTAGAATTAATATATCATCATTTGTGGGTAATGTTAATACTGGAAGGTTTTTACATAACCTTTTCAGATTTTGAACAATCTTAGTTTCTTTATCGGACCAGCTCCAAAGAACATCTTTCTTTAATTTTCCTTGTAATGGTTTTCTTAGTAAAGCAAGATTTTAATGAAATCAGAAGCATACGTTTAAGCAATTAAGAAATCTTTTTAGTTGTTTCCGGTCTTCTATTTATCAGGAAATTCTATTTTTTCAAGGATGTGTTTTTGTAAAATGATTTGTCCGCCTCTATCTCTAAACCCAAAAATTCAATTTCTTGCTTAGCAAAGACACATTTATTCTTTCCCAAAATTATTCCATGTTTGAGACATTTTTGTGTAACTGCTTTCAAATCATATTTTATGTTGCTCTAGACTTTTGGAAAAATTAATATATCAATCAATATTTGATGTGGCACGTAAAGCCACGTTCACGTCTCGTGTGGTCGAAGAAGTCCGACTTGGCGTAAACCCTCGTGACACGTGTCAGAAGCCGAGAAGTAGATGATCTGTAAATATTAACCGAAAAACGTTAAATACCGTAAAGGAAACAGCTTAAGCAAGCAAACAGGTAAACCGATGCACAGGATGGTGACAAGTGTCACACATTCGAGCCCCCAAGAGGTAAGGCAAAGCCTATAAATACCCCTTGAAGGCATCATTTTCACACACTTTTTTACATACAATGAGAGCATTTTACTCATACTTAAGCAAGTATAGACGTTTATCTCTCTAACTTCCCTCTAAATAGCTTAGCTTACTAACTTTCCTCCTCCGTTACTTACTTAGGCATCGGAGGGGAGATAACCAAAAAGGATTATTCTCCTTCTTGCAGGTGCTAAGGCGTCTCGGGAACGTGAAGTGCCAAGCCATCCCGAGGTTCCAAGACCAAGATCAGCTCTCTTGAGGTAGCGTAGAAGGGAAGCCTCCACCCATCTCACAACCCTGAAGCAGAGGAATCTTGTAGCGTTCCAAGCGGAAACTGCAACAACATTTGGCGCCGTCTGTGGGGAGGCGATCAGATATGGCTTCAAGAATGATCCAATTAGACAAGGGAGGAACACTCCTCCATCTTTAGAGAAAGAAAGCAATCCAACGGTGAGAACCACCCTGACCATTCAGTCTTCCATGGTGAAGAAGACTTACACTTATGTGGAACAAGCTCTCCCTCCAAGATTTGGATGGAAGATATGTTACCTTGATGTACTCAGAAGGAGATAAGCACGGGGTGACGGAGGTATTGGAACGCTTTTCAGAACAACAAGACATGAAGGCACAACTCCAAACCTCAAGGAAGAAAATGCACGCTTGAAGGCTCAGCGTGAAGGAGAAACAGTGGCCGATGGCAGTGAAGCTCTGCTAACCCTCAGGCCATGGAATACAGTACCCTGTGATTCCCAACATCAAGACAACTAAGGTCAGCATCCTACTCCCAGAGACAAAAGGGAAGATGTGGAGACCCAGATTATCCCCATTGAAAGGGAGAAGAGTCAGGCTAGGAGATATCGCAACACTCCTAAGCCTCTTTCTATTCCCAAGGACTCAATCAATGAAGGGTCCATTCCGCTTCCACAATGATGGGATGATGAAAGATCTAGCCATAGTCATGAGTCCGAAGATGTTCGAGCACTCATAGAAAGAAGGAAGTCCGAGCGCGAAGCTACTTCAATGGACGCAAGGACAATCATCCAAAGAAAGAGAGAACAGGCTGAGAGCCAAGACGCAAGAAGAGTTCTCGAAAAGAAGAAGGCTGAGAAGCTTAAGCAAGCTACTCATGATGATGAAACATTCGCTAACGGGATCTACCCCGTTATGCACGGATCCATCTCACCTCTCTCAAACGCATGGACACACCCATCTCTTGCCAGCCATCATACGAGCTCATCAAGATCGGGAGCCAGAGGTTCGTTCCACCGAAGTTGGGGGTTACCACCGAAGCGGTGCTAACCAGAACGCGGGAGTTGGTCTTCCGTCCAAGGACGGAGGGAAGGTTGCAAGGACTTTCCCTAACGACAAAAGCCCCTTTTCTGCTTCGATCTTGATGGCAACTCAATCTCAAAAAATCAATTTCCTTCCATCGATGCTTATGATGGAACCACCGACCCAGATGAACACTTAGCAATGTATAAGCATCTCATGCTCTGACCACCCAAACGCGGATGATGCAACTGCTGTGTTGCAGTACTTCCCAGTTTACCACTCAAAGGGTTAGCTCCAGAGTGGTTCAGCGGTCCTTCCAACGGGTTCCATCCATATCATTTCAATGAATTGGCTGTTCCTCTTCACTCATCATTTCATGGCGCATCGCCAAGAGCAGAAAAGCAGCTTGCATTTTGGGGAGAATTCAACAACGACCCAATGAAAGCTTAAGGAGTTATGTTAAACGGCTTCAACAACGAAACCCTCCAAATTCCTGAGCCTACCAGACCGGGTAATCCTAGATAACTTCTATCGGGGATGGACGAAGATAGGTCTTCAAGTTCCAAATGGTAAGGCAGAGGGTCCAAGATTGAACGAAATGATGAGAAGAAGCCGAAGCATGGATTCATGCTGAAGAAGTCGTGATGCCGTGAGAGAAGGCCAGAAGAAAAAGCAACTATTCCCCCTCCAAACTCTAAAGCAAACAGAGTCCATCGAAGTGGGAGTGACATGACAAAAGAGGTCGGGCACCTGCAATATTGAGGAGGAGAGGCACTTCTCAAAGAAAGGAACAGCCAGAAAGAAAAGAGTTTAACTACACCCTACCTGTATGAAACACCAAGGAAGTCTCTTCAATGATGTACTAAGGAGGTTACAAATCTCTTCTCTTTCTCAAACAATACAAAGCAAGTTCTCCTATAAAAACAAGTGGGAATGTTGCAATTCTTTCTATGTGGGACAAAACACAAAAACTAACTTTGCATTTCCTATTACATTTCCAACAGATCATTGCTTGTTGCTTCTGTTTGAAGCTACTACTTGTATATAAGGCATGTTGTACTTTGAGCTAAATAATAATAATGGAGAATTCTTTCTCTCACTAAAACACTCTCTCTCTCTCTCTGTCTCATTTCTCACTGGTTCTACTAGTTACTGCTACATTCAAGCAAAATCTTCTACTATCATTTGATCATTGATCAAACACTCATGTGATTGCTTCTGTTATTCAAAGATCATGCAAATGAATGCTGCAAGTTTTGACAAGTTCAATTTCAAGGTAACATCTTATATTCATATCCATAGTAATTTCTTTATTACCATCTTAAAACGAGTTGCTTTATTTGATTTTTCACAGTTGTCATGTTTTACATTTTATAAGTTAATCGTTTAGTTTGATAATTGCATTTTATGGAATAAGTAACAAAATATCGGATCAAGTACCTTGTAATAATGGGTTACTTATAACCCAATGAATAGAAGTAGCAAATAGCAAATAGCAATGTCATTGATTTCAATATTAGTCCATAGGTCATGACTACAGATTTGAGAGCATGTGAAATATTCACATTTAAAATTAAACACCAGGGCTGGGCCATTAAGAAACTTAATTACTCCCTGGCTTATTAATTAATAATCTCAAGTGGCAAAAACAAATTGCATGAATAATGATTCCAAGAAATGAGATGTATAATAATATTAATCTCGAGTGCCAAAAAACAAATTGCACCAATTATCTGGCCTTATTATTTTATTATCATGGAGTAATAATTTATGATCCTTCGTAGAGTTTAATACTTCGACGTATAAGTTAGTTAGGGTTTGTTTACATTAGCTTATTTTCAATTCAGTTCAGTTCAGTTCAGCTCCATTAAGTTCAGTTCAGTTCTTAATCCAATTTCTCTCTCTCATAAAATATTCAATTAAGTTCAGTTCAGTTCAGTTCAGTTCGATCAGTTGATTTCAGTTAATGTAAACAGGCCCTACAACTGGTGGCATTCTACAATTTGGTTTAAATTTAATATTTTTTTCTTTTTTTAATGGGAACTAGTTTGTTGGCCCGGCGTTGCCCCATGTCCAAAAAGGTCATTATGTTAATGATGTATTGCTTACTCATGTATTTCTTGTAGTCTTTTAATCGCGTATCTTGATGTATAGTTACAAATTGTGATTGCAAAATTGTGTATTGTTCATTGAGCTAAGAACCCACCTTAAATAAGAGAGTAGGCTAAGTAAAGAAGTTCAATAGGGAGTTCAGTTATCACAAGTTACTCACATAATAAGTTTCATTAGATTGGTGTTTTTAAGTAGACACATTTAAAAAACAGAAATTAATGAATGAATACGAAATCCGAAATTGTTCAACTTCTTCTAAATGCACATGAAAATTGTACTTCCTCCGTAACATAATTCTAGCAACAGTTGACTTTTCACGTATTTTGAGAAAGATATTTAACCTAGTAAACGAACAAATTAATCAAAATAATTCTAACATAATGAAGAATAAGATGATATGTTTATTGTGTTGAAATTATTTTGATTAATTTGATCGTTTACTAGGTTAAATCTCTTCCTCAAAATACGTAAAAAGTCAAATGTTGCGAGAATTATGTTACGGAGGGAGTATTTTACTTATGAAAAGAGGGGTGATATAATTTATTTTAGCAATTATTGAGCAATTATTTATTTGAGCAATTATTAAGTGCCACCCAAATGGGTAATGCAATTTTTAGTCGGGAAAAGAAGTGAACGGTAAATAACGGGCTAGAAAATTTGGAATGTCATTGTTTAATATTGGTTGTTGTGCTTCGTTATTGTGTATTWTTTTGCACTTAGACTTTCCTCGCCATCTTCGTCCCGAGATTGGTAGGACACTGTTAATCAAAAATAGGAAATCATTGTGACACGTAGTATTAAATTCCGACAAGAGGGAGTACTTCTACATGTAAATTTTGCAACTTGAAATGCGAACAACACTTTAGCAATATATACTTATAGAAGTGATATATAACATATCAATAGTAGTTGGTTGAGTGGGTAAAGTTATATTCATAACAACGCGGGGATCTAGAGATCAAATCTCATTGTAAATTTTTTAATAAGCATTATATGTAGATGTCTTTATTAATGACATGGCGTACAAATGATAAAAATTGCAAATATGACGCAATTCTGCTGAACGATATGAGGTCCACATGACACACTCATGGTGAGTAAAAGTGACATATGGCACACTCACAGTGAGTAAAAGTGACACATGGCACACTTACGTAAATTAGAACGTCTTTTAATAATATTTGTAGATACTTGTATTTGACCGAAACCTTACTATCTGCTCATGTAAAATTGTTCATTGAAATGAAATGTACCAAGTGTATATCAACATATTTCTATTTAGGTTTGTCAATGGGCGGAGCGGATATTGTCTTTCTCATCTCTATCTCAATAATGGGTCCGAAAATTTTCCTTATCCCGCCCCACTAAATTTTAAATGTGTAAAACTATCTCCACTCCACTACTCACTTGGGTATCCACCCCGAACAAATTCCCACCTAATCCCCACATAAAAAGTATAAAACTTGTTAAAAATTACTTTTGTATAATTTAATGTTTGAAATACTAAAAATTATAATCCAGATAAAAATAATAATTAAAAAGACTTACAAATTAATCATTTTTATGGTTATCATAAAATAAATCTAATATTAGCATTATATATTATTTATAATTTATAATTTTTATATTATGTATGAGGCGGGGCGGGTGGGGATGATATGGAGCGGGAATAACATAAAATTCACCCCGCTCTATCACTTATGACGTGTATGATTTTCATCCCCATCCCCGCCCACTGACAAGCGAACTTGTATTAGGCTAAGCTTAATTTCTAGTGCCTAGTAAGCTTAGTAGTCACAATCCAAGGCAATACTGTGGACGAGAGATTTAAACTCCGGTCTTAGATACCACCTCCTAAGATGTTAAATAATTAAGCTATTTGACATATATGAGTACACAACCTTTTATATACTTCTCTATTAGGCTAAAACCTAACACGAAGTTTTAACTTATATTTTTCTTTTTAACCATATCTTATATTCAATTCCCAACAAGTTGAATGTCTTTTTGTCACAGAAAATGAAGAATTAGAAGCACTAGTGACAATCCCAGGCATGGGAAATCTCTTAAGACGACGTGATCTTCCGAATTTCTGTCGAGCCAACGATCCAACTAGTGAAGTTATGATCCAACGCATTACTGAGCAAGAGAAGCAATTTAGCAAGGCATCCGACTTCATACTGAACACAATCCAAGACTTAGAAGAGCCCTTGCTTTCCTACATTTGCTCTCACTCTCTACATAACATGTAAAACAAGCTTATTATTGCTCGAATAGTTTCTTGTGTGAAGATAAAGGTTCTATTGAATGGATTAACCAACAATCTCCTAGAAGTGTCATATTTTGTAGCTTGGGAAGTCAAGTGCTACTTACCAAGGAACAACTCTTTGAGTTTTGGCATGGTTTGGTAAACAGTGGGACTCGATTTCTATGGATTCAACAACCACGTTCTGTGATTGGGATGGACGGCCATGATGTTCATAAATGGACTTGTCCCTACCCAGCTGCTAGGCGCCACGTGGCACCTGGTGGGTCCCACTTGAGCATGTGGGGCCCACGTACCCACTCAATAAGGGTGGCCCCAGTAGGGTAGGATTGCACAATATCAAAAGATGAAATGTGGCATGTGCAGTCTTTGGTCCCACATTGACTAAAAGCTGTTCTTCCTTGTTCCCACGTCGGAAGAAGAGCCTAAAGCCTCATCACTTAACCCTATAAAAGGGGAGTTGGTGAGCCCATTCCAGGTATCTAATTCTGAACCCACCGAGTATAGTCTAGTGCCTATATCTAGCTTGCTCGACCTTCAGTTAGGTCTCCTTGCTGACTTAAGCATCGGAGGGGCTTTTCTCGGAGATCCCTCGGGTTAGTCACCTTTGCTTATTTTGCAGGTTAACGGGAGGAGACTAGTGTCCATTCTCAGGACGTTGACGGAAGACACATACGTGCCAGCTGTCATCCCCAGTCATTATTATTCATCCTAACATTCCACTATTTTCTTTGTAAGTTCCTTGAACAAGAACAGATTGGTGCCGTCTTTGGGGAAGACAAGCAAGCCATGGTCAGTACGCGTTATGGTGCTCGTGATGTTCAGCCTGCGGACAACCAGCCAGGCACACGGAGGGGGCAGTCTCTTCCCCCGGAAGGGGACACTACCTCATCCGCCCCGCGTGAGTCGGGTGCTGCGGCGAGGGAAGAGAGGACCAATCGGCCCTCACCCATCCGTTTCCCTCAGCCGACGGACCTGGTCACCAGGCAGGAACTCAATGCCCTGCTCGAGAAGGTGAGTCTTCTCACCAAGCAACTAGAGAAAGCTCCACGGGCGGGAGGCGACACTCAGCCTGCGCGTAGTCAGCCAGCGCACAGCTTCGGGCCACGACCTCAGCTTCGTGTCAGGCCTACCTCACCTCCCAGGTTACACCCAGGTCCTTTCAGAGTCGATTCTCCCTCTTGGGGAAGTTCTCAACGCAACGCCCCCAGCAGGGAAATTATGGATACAGAAGATTGGAAGAAAGTAAACGTGCCAACGATTGAAACCTTTGACAGGACCACTGATCCCGAAGATTACATGGCAGCCTTCAAGACTCAAATGGTCGTCCAGACAGGGTGTGAGGCTTCATGGTGTCGATTCTTCCCAACCACACTTAAAGGTATTGCTCTCACTTGGTTTAGTGAATTGTCATCTGGATGCATTACGAATTTTACTGTTTTAGAAGCTTTGTTCAAACAACAATTTATTGCTGGGAAAAGACATAAGAAAACTAGTTTGCATTTGATGAGTTTGAAACAAGGAAAAACTGAAGGCATGTATATGTCTAGTTACATCAAGCGATTCAATGCCGAATCTCTGGGCATTTCGAATCTAGAAGAGAATGTTGCCTTTTCAGCCCTCATGTCAGGCCTCAGACCTAGCCGGTTTAAGCAAGACCTGGTCATCGAGGGCATCACAAAGTATTCATAGGCTCTGGCTTTGGCCCAGAAGTATATTCAGGCCTCAGAAATCAATAACGTGCATGATGATCAGCCCTTATCTGAGGGCAAGAGAAAGGCAGGTGATAACAGAAATGACCACAATCAGGGTAAGAAGCCCAAGCTCAGAGATGGAGGGGATGACCCTCGTTACAACACTAACAGGAGGGATATATTCTTGGACATCAAGCCCCTGGACATCCTACCGAAGCCCGTTCCAGTTCGAACTACGCCTAATCGGCGAAACAGAAATTTTTGGTGTGAGTACAACCGGGAGTGTGGACAGACAACCCGAGACTGTAGAGAGCTGAAACAGGCTATCGATCACCTTGCCAACGAAGGAAAACTGAATCAGTACCTCCGCAAGAAGGATACCAAAGAACAAAGCCAGCCCTGGCGAAAGGAGGATCAGCCTCAAGCTAGCAATGAGACAATGCATACTGTGAACGTGATCTCAGGAGGAATCGCCTCGGGTGGACCCAACAATCGGGGTCGGAAACGTCACTTAGAGGACCTTACGCACCAGGCATTGAAGGTCGGGGGTGAGGTGCCTCCCAGCTGCCCAGCGATGGTCTTCGACGAACATTCGGCCAAACCTATCGATGTACCTCATGATGATCCTCTGGTCTTCGAAATCAAGGTGTCCAACGCTCGGGTGAAGCGAGTGCTGGTTGATAGCGGTAGTTCCTCGGATATCATTACTTATGACTGTTTGTAGAAATTGAAATATTCTAAGTC
This sequence comes from Bassia scoparia, assembly GCA_008642245.1. Taxonomy (NCBI): domain Eukaryota; kingdom Viridiplantae; phylum Streptophyta; class Magnoliopsida; order Caryophyllales; family Amaranthaceae; genus Bassia; species Bassia scoparia. Next base: position 95,832 of record SNQN01001264.1, read on the forward strand.
TGACCTCACTTTTTCGGACCAACCTCTGGTCGGCTTTGGAAGAAAGCAAACATACCCAGAAGGAGTCATAAAACTGCCAGTCAGGCTCGGGGAGAAGGACCTGGCCCGTTCGGCTCAGGTGTACTTCACTGTCGTAGATATGAACCTCCCATATAACATCATCCTCGGCAGACCTACACTCAATAAGGTAAAAGCATCCATCTCTACTTATCAATTGCTATTGTAGTATGAGACAAACAAGGGGAGTGTTGGTCGGCTATATGGAAACCAACGCTCAGCCAGGGAATGTTATGTCAACAGCCTCCGCAATGCCGACCCTGAACCTTCAGTCGGGCAAAAGCGAAAAGACCCTCACCGGGCTGGATGTATACCTCAGTGAGAATGTCAAAAGGTACAACCGACCTCAACCAGCGGAGGCCAACGAAAAAGTGCAGATTGACAACGACCCGAAACACACTGTCCGAGTCGGGAAGTCACTTGCCCCCGGTATCCGAGAACAGGTCGTCTCCACTCTTAAGAAATTTCGTGATGTCTTTGCATTCACTGCTCAAAGATGCCCGGGATTGCTGCCTTAGTTATGGTGCACAAACTCAGCATCAAGAAAAGACATCGGAGTGTGAAGCAAAAGCTCAAACATCAGGGGCAAGAGAGGAATGAAGCAGTAGTCTCAGAAATCAAGAAGTTGCTAGAAGCAGGCTTCATCCAGGAATGTCAATACTCGGATTGGCTGGCCAATGTGGTGCTGGTCAGGAAACCAAACGGAACTTGGCGCATGTGCGTGGACTTTACTGACCTCAACAAGGCATGCCCAAAAGATGATTACCCATTGCCAAAAATCGATGCCCTGGTCGACTCCACTACGGGACATGCGCTATTCAGCTTCATGGATGCCAATGCAGGCTATCATCAGATCCCGATGGCAGAAGAAGATCAACCCCATACCGCTTTTATCACTAAGCAAGGGGTCTATTGTTATAAAGTGATGCCATTTGATCTCAAGAATGCTGGAGCCACTTACCAAAGGCTGGTAGATAAGATCTTCGAAGGGCAGATCGGAAGGAACGTTGAGATATATGTCGTTGACATGATAGTCAAAAGCCGAAAGGTGGAAGATCACATCTCAGACCTCAAGGAGGCCTTCTCGTCCCTCTGAAGGTACAACATGAAGCTTAATCCCAAGAAGTGTGTATTCGGGTTAGGGAAGGAAAATGCCTCGGATTCCTTGTCGATGAGAGAGGCATCGAGGCCAACCCCGATAAGATCCAGGCAATCATTAACATGGATTCCCCAAGGTCACTCAAAGAGGTACAAAGGCTCACAGGATGCATGGCGGCCTTAGGTCGATTCTTGTCACGATTGGCAGACAAAAGTTTGGCCTTCTTCGAAACGTTGTAAAGGCCCTCATTCAGTTGGGATGAAGAAGCAAAAACAGCCTTTCAGCAGCTCAAACAACATCTATCTAGCTTGCCGAAGCTTGTCTCCCCCTTACTGAGGGAACCACTCTTTTTGTACCTGGCAATCTCAAACTATGCGTTGAGCGCAGTCCTAATCGCCGAGAGAGATAAGACTCAGCATCCGGTCTACTTCGTCAGTCACGCCTATAGAGGGGCTGAGTCTCGATACTCAGAGATCGAGAAGATGGTATACGCTTTGGTAATCGCTAGTCGGAAGCTCAAGCCGTACTTTCACGCCCACCCTATCAAAGTCCTAACCGGACAGCCGATCAGGAAGGTCATATCGAAGGGAGAAATCACTCAACAAGAATGACAGAATGGTCAGATCAGCTAGCAGATTATGGGTTGGAATATGAACCTAGACGAGCAATTAAGGCCCAGGCATTGGCAGATTTCATAGTCGAATGCACAAATAGGCCAACCTCCGTAACTGAGGCCGAGGGTTGGGAGGTTTACGTGGATGGCTCGGCGACCAAGGATGGAAATGGAGAAGGCATCCTGATCAAAGCAAACAATGACGATAAACTGGAGTATGCAGTCAAATTCGGGTTCTCAACCTCAAACAACGAAACCGAATACGAAGCAGTCATCCTCAAAATGCAGATATGCTCAGCTGCAGGGGCTAATTCTTTGAAAATAAAGTCAGACTCACAACTGATTGTGGGACAAATCAATGGAGAATTCGAAGCCAAAGAAGATGGAATGAAAATGTAATTAAACAAGGTACGAGAGCTCTCCAAGAAATTCAAACACTTCTCCATTAGTCACATCCCTCGGTCAGAGAACAATCATGCAGATGCACTCTCTCGGTTAGCCAGATCAGCCGAGTCCTTTGAACCTCGGACCATCACTTGGGAAGTATTGAAAGAGCCCATCATCAACGCTCAGTCCACCATGCCCCTGGACAGGGGAACTACATGGATGGACCAAATAATCCGATACCTTCGGGATGAGCAGTTGACTCGAAGCAGGAAGACAGAGTCAGGACTCAGGCTCGATGGTTTGAATGGTATGATGGGCAGTTGTACAAAAAGTCCTATACCCATCCCCTGCTTCGGTGTGTGACACCGGATGAGGGAAACTACATCCTTCGGGAAATTCATGAGGGGGCTTGTGGTACCATCAAGGGGCAAGAACTATGGCTGGAAAAGTCCTTCGAGCCGAGTACTATTGGCCTACCCTCAAGCAAGAGGCACATGACTTGATATAGAAATGCGAAAAGTGTCAGAAGAATGATTCAGTGTCTCACCGACCAGCGAATCAGCTCTCAGCCATCCTACCCACTCTGCCATTTGACAAGTGGGCCATGGATCTGTTGGGACCTTTTCCCCAGGCCTCGGGGCAGAGAAAATTCCTCATCGTTGTAGTAGATTATTTTACCAAGTGGATAGAAGCAGAGCCTTTGGCAACTATCACTGAAACGCAGGTTCAGCAATTCATATGGAGGAACATTATCACACGGTTTGGGATACCTCGGGTCCTCGTAACGGACAATGGGAGACAGTTCGTCAGTGAAGCCACTAAGGAATACTACGCTCGGTTTGGTATCAACATTCGAGCAACCTCGGTGGATAGACCTCAAACCAATGGACAAGTTGAGGCTGCTAACAAGGTCATCCTTTGAGGAATCAAAACCAAACTGGAAGGCTCCAAGGGTACTTGGGTCGATGAGCTTCCCGGGGTCCTATGGTCGGCTCGAACTACATCTAAGGAGCTGAGGCCACTGGACACACACCCTTCTCCTTGGTATATGGCAGCGAAGCCGTCCTACCTGTGGAAGTCGGGATACCTTCCCCTCGGGTTACATTCTATGATCACGACCAGAACGAAGAGTTCAAAAAGATCGACCTCGACCTGCTTCCCGAGACTCGGGGAAATGCATTACTGAAATCCATCTCCTATAAGCAAAAAATCACAAGGTACTTTAATCGGCGAGTCAGGACTCGGGAAATTCAGGTGGGAGATTGGGTACTGCGAAGGTTCGAAGCAACAGGTCGGGAAAACATGCTTGGCAAGGTAAACCCCAACTGGGAAGGTCCCTATCGGGTCACTGAGATGATCAGGCCCGGCACTTAAAGACTCGAGGACACCGATGGTAAGCCCCTTCCTCGTCAAATACTACATCTAAAGGTCAAGACTTATTTCTTTTCATTTTCACATTATTTGAATGCTGTAAAACAACAAAGCCCTCGGTCAGGCCATCCTAGCCGGATCCCTAGTCGAGCAATGCTTAGTCAACATTATTGGCTAGCACTCGTTGTAATAAACGCATATTAATAAAAGTCTTCCTTTTGCGCAATTTAGCTCCGTATTTTTCGTTTAAGTGTTTCAACTCGGGACTAAGCATATCCACCTTCGGGGCAACACATGCCTCGGAGGCACCCCATCGAGACAAAAGGCGAACATGCTTACCCTCGGAAAAAGCAAAAAAGTGGATAATTAAAACAAGCAAGTAAAGTTGGAAATAAAGACAAGTATAAGTGCTCGGAATATGCAAAGAGAATAAAATTTCATACATAAAATCCAGACTCAGCTGGCAAGATAAATATTCATAAACAAAAGCCAGGCTCGGCTGGCAAATATTCAGTTACAAAGGCCGGGAATCTACACCGACCAACAAGACTTAGAAAAAAAATTCAAATTATTACAACTTTTGGCCAGAACATGACCATCAGAAAGGATAAAAGCTAAAACAAGGAAGCAAAAGGCCTGGAGGCTCTACTCGGGAGAACTGGCAATATGCTCTACATCTGCTTCAGAAACCTTCTCCGTCGAAGCCGGATCGTCGGTGGTTCCGGCATCAGCAGTAGTAGAAGCCTGGGGCTAAAGCAGGATAAATAGGGTCGACGAAGCTGGAGGCCGGGTCTGGGCAGAGGCGGCAACCTCTGCAGCAGCCGTAGTAGAAGGCTCCACTTGCACCCAGGCAACACGAAGTTTTGACCTCCTCTCCTAGATTATGGCCTTCTCCTCTGCCACCAAGTCGTCATACTTCTTCTTGAACTTAGACCACTGGTCGCCAGCAGCCTGTTCAAGCTTCTTCAGAGCATAAACAACCCCAGTTTCGAAGGAATCCTGGCCAAGACCCACTTTGTACTTCCTGCCCTCGGGAGTAGCAAACTAGGCCTCGACAGCAGCCTGCCCACCAGACTCGAGCTTTTTCTCTGCCGCCTCCACCTTAGCTTCTAACTCGGCGATCCGAGTATCATGGTGCTCGAGGGCCTTGCCCCTGCTCTCGGCCAACTGTAGACACCTGAAAATGTGTCTCCCCAAATGAGTAATCCGTGATGAAACATACCGCATCTCGCGATTTGTTTCGAATTAGAAAAGATGCTTTGAATTCATAAAAGTTGGAAATATGCGAGGTCGTAGTCGGAAATATTGAGCAAAGGTCAAAGGKAAGGCAAAAATAGTTTCTTTCGGTTTTTTCAAAGGTTTTCAAAGGTTTTCAAAAGGTTTTCAAAGGCGATTCTCATGCTTTTTGATGTTCATCATGTCCGTCACATTTTTCTGAATCCGCCAGTATTTTTAAATTATTTTTCTGATTTTTCTATGATTTTC
>SNQN01001265.1:0-23113 GCA_008642245.1 Bassia scoparia
TACAAAAACATGAATTAAAATCATCAAAACCTCAAAATCTTGTTTTCATTAAATCTGAAAATTTATATAAAACCCTAAAAATTAAACTTTTCACTTTATACGATATTATATATCGCAAAACAAGTATTAATCAATCCTTAGCCCTTAAAACATCACAAACCCCAATTATAAGCCCTAATTTTGTAGTTTAATAAATCAGAAAATTTTTACTTTGATTGAAATTATCAACACCAACTAATTGCACTAACAATTCATAGAAAATCATGCCCAAAACCATAATACAAACAATTAGATTGTAAAACATTCGAGATTTAATCAAATTAAAAACAAGAATTAAAACATGAGGAAAGGGGAAAACRGGAAGGAAAGAGGGGAGAGGGATCAACCGGCGGTGGTGTCCGRCGACCCGCGGTGGCAGCAGCAACGTCCAGCCACAAYAGCAACAGYCAGCAGCAGCACCGAGAGCAACAGCTGCAACCACAGTGCACACAGCAGCAACAGTGCATCAACAGTGCAGGCAGGCGACACCAGTGGCGGCTCCGGTGTCAGCGGTCGACCAGCAGGGGCAGCGACGGAGCAGTGGGGTGGCAGCCTCTCTCTCTCTTTCGTTCCTCTCTCTGTCTCTCGACTTTCCTCTCTCTCTCTCTCTCTCTCTCTCTTTTTTTTGAAAGACTGAATGGTGAAGGTGGCGTGAATAGTGATGAAGGAGTAAGGGGAATTAAAACCCTTTTTAATAAATTAAGTTTTATTTAGATAGATTTGAATATCTTTTTTTTTGGATAAAATAAAATAAAACCAATTAAAATAAAATCTTAAGCGAAGATAATAAAGATTAAATAGGATTTAAATAAATCGCATCGTTTTATGAAATAATTGYTTTATATTTGTAAGAAAATATAATTATAAATATTCGAAAATTACGGGGGATTACACCTAATAAGTGGTTCTTGTGGGCCTTGTGGCCACTTATTGAACTCATKTAACCACCAATTAGAGCCTTTTGTAGCTTCATTTATGTGATTTAGTCCCACTTTTGCTCAATTGCATCAATTTTGTGTTTTTGAATCTTAATTGTTGAAACGATGCAATTTTGTGGTATGTCTATAGTTTGGCACCCGCTTTGACATTTTGTTTAGTCTTRTGTAGGTGCTAGACCCTTTGGARAAGGCTTTGGAGGCGAAGGAGCAAGGGGCAAAGTCTAGGAGACAAGAAAGGAGCACAAAGGGAAGAAAAAGGCCAGGAGCGACTTAGGAGCAATCGCTCCCCATCGCCCCTAAAACAACTTTCCATCGAAATTCAAATAAGTTAACACAAATTCAAATAAGTTGTGATAAGTTCATATAACTAATATCGAAATTTTATTTAATTTCTCATAAAATTATTTTTTTAATAGAAGTTAAAAGAATTTAGATAATTGGTGAGTAAAACAACAATTGTTTAACAAGCTAAGTAAAAAATTACTTTTATATTTTATTAATAGTAAAATAGACTTTTTAAATTTTTAAGGAATTTTTTTATATAGCCATCTTTTTTCATGCCCTTTTTGTCCCGAAACTATTTTTTTAGCAAAATTTTCATGAAACCATCTTTTGTCATTCTTTTCTTTGGTGWCTACCATTTTAATGTCAAAATTCGACATTGACTTGTACGGGCTGGTCACATATTCGCTTAAAAATCAGATCAAAGTAGCTACACATAGCTCCTAAAACAACTTTCCAGAAGCTTAGGAGCGAACTAGGAGCGACCTAGGAGCGAGTAAGAGTTGATGGAGGAGCGATCGCTCCTGAGCACTTCAGGAGCTCGGCCAAATTCCAATAGCTTAGGAGAGTTTGGGGAGCGACCAAGGAGTGATCACCCTCCATTCTTGAGCGATCGCTCCAGGTCAGGAGCAACTGCCGAAGAATTTTCCCTTCGGTATAGAGAGAGATATTGGTGAGGAGCCGACCGCTCCAAGCTTGAGGAGCGATAGTCCTACTGGGCTACAAGGCTTTTTTTTTTCTCTTGTTTTGAGCCCATTTTGCCTTTGGTATATATATACTCTTTTGGTCATTTAAGAAAAGTCAGATTTTTCATTTTAGGAAAAGTTATTCTTTAGCTTAGTTACTAGTTTTGAGAGAGAAAACACATGTTTTTTACTTTGCATTTTAATCAAACTAGGTATTTGTCAATCAATCAATCATTCAATACTGCTTTTGGAACCATTTCTCTACTCATCTTTATTTTCTTTCTTGCATTTATTATTGTTAGTACTTGTGATGGTAGTTTTTAGCACTTATTAGCCTTATATTGTTTATCTTGCATAGAGTCAGTCACATCTTAGCCCCTTGTTTAGATGTTTCATTTCATGCTTTATATGCCTTAAACTCCATGTTGTGAGTAGTTTCGTCTTCTAGCTAGGTTTTGTGTGAAGAAATGCATTGAATAATTATGGGGTTTTGGTCTTGCATAGAGTGAACAAAGGGAAAGTTGGTCTTTGAGATTGGAGCATTAGGTACCCTTGATCAAGGTTATCTTGATGTTGGGAACTTCATTTATGCTTGTTTGGATCGGAGTTATGTGCTGTTTTTCCTTCACTTTTTTGACCCATGAACATGGACGATGCCCGAGAGAGGATTAGATTATAGTGTTAGGGTTGTTGGTTTGTTTTTGATTTGATGTGGGTTGTTTTTGGAGGGATTTGGGTGGGCCTTAAGGGATACCAACCTTTGTTTGACTTGCACCTCATTCTGATTGCGGCCTTAGCGGGACGACGACGAGAAGATAAGAGAGAGCTACTCCCTTTTCCCGGTTTTCATTGAGTTGGGCGAGTCTGCCTCGGTTTTTATTTGACATTTCCGGATCACTTACCCTAGATTGTTTAGTTAATTGAGTTTGCACCCTAGTTAGTTGTGATTGTGTATTTTTAATTGAAACTTGTCAACTTCAAACAGTCATCCTTAAGTTCTACATCTCTTCAATCAACTCGTAGTTCCCTGAGTTCGATCCCTCGCTATACTACAACAAGGGTTTTTTAGGCAGGGTATTCAAAGTAACTCCTATTCACAGCCCTACTAACCCGAACCTAAATCAACAATTGGATGGTTGAACTTTTGGTGATGTGCAAAATCACCCTCAACAACGAACAATGTAAATCAGTTGGCCGCATTTTAAAATTGGTGCAGCATAAAAAACGGAGGAAGATATTGTTAGTTGCTATACATACACCTCCATTTCCATGAACATGTAGTCAACTACTATCCACACCTGCTTTCTTCTACATACATGTTGCATCGTTTTGTGTTTCAAATGTATATTTTGTAAAAATTAAGTATATTAAATTGATTATAATACTCTCATTAAAGTGTCGAATCAAACAAGACCTCATTGACTATATTTATTCTTCTATGATTGGTGTTTTACAAGTTTTTTTCACTATGAATATTGAAATAAACACATATAGTCATTTTCAAGGAACGGAGGGTGTGTACTTATTTATGGGTAACAATTATTTCGACATTATTAGTGTTTTTTGACTTACAGATATCAATCTATTTACATAGAATGAGTATGATATTTTGTATTGGTGTGACAAAATCTTACAATTTTACAATGTTTGTAATAGGCTTGTTTAGTTTCAAAGTAGAATTCATATTTTTAACAACTTTGTATACTTCACGATTTCATCCATCCAGATAATTCTTTTATACTTCAGGTTTTTAGCATAAGCCCTTGTATTATCCAGGATTTTAATTTTTGCATACCTTGATTCAATCCATTCAATTTTTTACAAACACTTTCTCGTGAGCTAATTCTTTTGAAACTATAACTTTTTTGAGGAACTGAATATATTTTTTCTATGGTACGACAATTGCACTATTTAAGCTTGTCGATTCAAGAGAAACCAGATAAATAAATAAACATTAACTAGATGAAAGCTTAGTTGGCCGTGACACTACATCGAGTCATTAATTCATTATCACGCTTCTTTTTTCTCTCGTCCATATTGAAGAGCAGAGTAGATATGTAGATGACGTCCATGTTAGTAGTCACGCAAATTTCAAAATTACGGAGCAATAAGGTGTAATTTGCATTTACGTAATTTCATTACATCATCAACAACTAACCAACTACGTAGAAGAAAAGATATGAAGAATACACAAAGAAAATGACGAAGCATTGTTGTAATCTTGTGAGCATCAATCGAATAGAATCAATTTAGTGCGTTGCCGCTGTGACCGAACCTTCCATTCCATATGTGTCTCAGTTGGCTGTCGGGGCGTTTTGGCTGGGTTGCGGAATGTCGACTGTAGAAGGTCCCAAAAATGCTGGATATATGTATATTAATTTCATAAGGATATAAATAAACGATGGAGCAAAGTAGCAATGGTTTAGAGTGATACTTTTTAACTAAACGATCAGAGGTTTCAAATTCGAGTAATAATCAACAAATTATATATTTGTTTGGAAAACGTTAATAGTTAATGTCTATAGTTTCATGTCATTCTTTACTATACACTTGTTACCTCGCCAACACTTTCCTTCTTTTCTCTCCAACAACATTTCTCATATAAAACGCTCAAAGACTTCTCCTCTTCCCTTATTTTTTTGCCTTCCCAATTCATCTCATCAATTTTTACTTTCTACATTGAAAGTTCTATTTTTGGCGTCTAACTTTAAACCGTTATAATTCTACTTTTGAGATGAAATTAATAACACAACATGATTCCTCTATAAATTTCATATTTTATTTATGATAGTTCTATCTCTTTGCAAATATGTGGATTACCTAAATTTTACGATTATGTTTAAGTCCTTGTTCCTAAATTTATTTTAAATTTGATTGTTTAATTTTGTGAATAATATACAAATACTTGATCTTCATTTTTTTTCTGGGAATTTTCTATATGCAGATTATAGTTGATTTATAGGGCCCCATTTGATAATAAACAGAGCCCTAATATTATTACGCAATTGTAGCTCGCCTTGTCTCTTCCATGCGTCATTTAATTATTGTCCGACAACATTTATAAATTGACTATGTTTAACATCCTTAGTGTTCCTAAATTTATTTAAATTTTTTGTTAATTTTGTTGATATATACTATCAATACTTATCCTTCAATTTTTTTATTTTTTTTGAGAATTTTTAAATGCAGATTATAGATTTATAGGGGCTCATTGATAAGTTTGAATAGATCCCTAATATTATTACGCATTGTAGTTTCACCTTGTTCTCTTCCATGTGTTCATTAAATTGATTGGTCCACAATAATATTTTAATATCAATTTATACCAACCCATTGACAAAGAATATTGGTACATCAGATTCATCGAACCCTCCCTCGTTTAAAACCGGAGAAAGCAATCAAATTGAATGATTCAAACTCGACGTTGCATGCATGCATGCATGTACGCATTAGAGCCACGTACTTTCCTGATTCTTTAAGTGTTCTGCAGATTGCAATGCAAGTTTTCTTAATTAATACAGTGAGATTGCTTGAGTACTTAGTTGAGTATATTAGCTCATGCATCAACTAATAAAATTTGAATTAATTAATTGGAAATTGAAAGAAATTATATGTTAGTGTTATGATTCAAGAAATTTGACACTTGAAAATGGGTAGCGCAACTATATTTTTATTAATAACGACTGACTAGTATGCAATTGCAATTCAAATAAGGTTCATATTTCAATCATGTAGCTAATGAGTCAATTAATTTGAATTCAATAATTTACTCGCATTACTTCATTTATTTTTACTCACACCTGTCTCTTATACACATCTAGATGTGTATAAGAGACAGACCAAATATATTATTGAATTTAGATTTTCAACCTATATATATTGTGGCCGTGCAAAAAGATAATTATATCAAGTGATATCTAACTTTAATTTAGTTAATTACACATAGTGATCCTAATAATCTACTTAGTACTTATTACAATATTGTGCTCACACCACCCCTAACTTTAGCTACTTTTTGTTGTTATTGTTAATTGTTGGAGTCAGTATCCTCTCCATTTCTCAGGRAAAATGGAGAGTCTATTTCCTAAAATAACGRTTGGGGATGGATTTAAGGGAAAAATAAGGGRGATTTTGAAATTTTTTATGTTTAATTAAGTTGATTTAGGTGTCAAAATCTTATATTATGATAGGTTAATAGAGAGGATCCTTTCTCTTGTTGTTGTAGGAATAATATTAGGTTGTGCCTTGAAGAGGTCAGGTCTTGTATTTTTAACTAAYGTACATTGCTTTGTCTGTAAATCTAACTTCCATTTTTCCTYTTGTCAAAAAWGTTGTAGTTGTTCGGGCAAGGTTTAGGGGATCATTTTTGCTCTTYATATATAGGTCAAATTTGAGGTCRGAGTTTTCAAAAAAGTGATCAGATTTATCTCGATTTTYTTGCACTAGTAWGCGAGTCAAATTTAAGGTCACTATTTGCTAAAAATGATCAAATCTGTTTCAATTTTTATACATTGATTTACGTGCTAAGAAAAAAATTTGGCCGCTTAAGATTTTGCCGGTCATTTTAAATATTAATGGGCCTAATGGGACAAATTTGAGGACAAATTTCTTCTAAAATGACAAGATTCATCTCGATTTATATCTTGCATTGTTTTTGAGTGTCGAGAAAAACTTCCAAAAGTTGTGAAATTCGACAGTTATGGACAAATACTGAATTACATTTTTTTGTATTAATTAAGAGAGCCACAAGGACGCGATCAGAATCGATCCCAGGATCTCCTGAATCGAGAGGGATGCTTTAACCAATTAAGCTATCCCTCATCTCCACAATTCTTAATTAGATTATTCATGTTTGCCACTTGGCCATTTTTTATTTATTTGTAATGGACTTTTTATTAAAACGTGCTCTATAAAAATCAAAACGTCATGTTTCTTGTTGTTGAGAGTTTAGTAAAGACCAGGATCAATGTCAATACTATCATTTAATTTCAAATGAGAAATGAGAAATAATAATGATCATTATATGATTCTTCATCTCATTCCTTGACGTTCTATCAAAGCTTCACAATGATTAATGACTCACTAAGATATGTTATCTAGTTAGGTTATTTCATACAATATAAGAGTATATTTTATGCACTCAATGTGTTTTTTTTTTTTTTTTTATCAAAAGCTCGCTAAGGGCATGTTTAGTTCAACTTATTTTTAATCCATTTCAGTTCAATTCAGCTCCATTGAATCAGTTCAGTTCAACTTAATTATTTTGTTAATCCAATTTGTTATTAACAATAATGATTATAATATATTGATAAAAAATTCTTATTAGACTAACGATGATACTAATAGTAGTTGTTGTAATAATAACAATAATAACAACAACAACAACATAATAATAACAATAATAATAATATAATAATAATAATAATATAATATAATAATAATAATAATAATATTAATAATAATAATAATAATAATAATAATCCCAACTCAAATTATATTATTAATCAAATATATTTAAATAGTTAAAACTTAAGTTATAAATTATAATCCCAAGATTAAATAGTTTTAAATGATTAATCCCAAGATTAAATAGTTAAATATTAATCTCAAGATTAATATTAATCCTAAGTTAAATAGTTAAATATTAATCCAAATATATATCATTAATAATATTGAAATATTAATCTAAAGTTAAATATTAATGTTGAGCCATGAACAACCCACTTGTGAGTGTACGTGTTGTCCCAGATTGGAATTGAGAGGGAGTGTTGTTGTGATAAATCCCACATCGAAAAAATTTGAGAGTTGAGACTATTATGTAAGGCTAATGGGCTACTCCCAAAAATGAGATATGGTTTTGAGGTGGAACCTCCTTGGTCTTGTGATGTGGACTTGCACTCCCGTGGCAGACGCGACCCAGACTCGTTTGACAATTAATCCCAAGATTAAATAGTTAATTATTAATCAAAGATTAATATTAAACCAAAGTTATATATATATTAACCATAAGTTAATTAAATAGTTAAATATTAATCCAAAATTTTTTTGTTTGAAATAATTTAAAGATATATTATTAATAATAGTTAAATATTAATCTCAATATTAAATAGTTAAATAGTTATATATAAATCCCAAAATTAATATTAATCCAAAGTTGAAGAAGAGGTTTGGAGCAGTTGCTTCAACCCCACATTTGATCCATGAGGTCAGAGGTTCGAATCCTCATGCTCTCTCCCTTGGCCTATTGTTAATGTACCACGTCCTTGTGGCTCATTCACACAAAAAAAAAAAAAAATTCAAATTTAAATAATTCAATTCAGTACAGTTATTTTAAGCTAATGTGAATCAATTAAAGTTAGTTTGATCTTTCTAATGATTGAGATTGTTTTGATAAACTAAGATTGATTATTTTTCGCGCGCAAAGTACGCTAGTTTAATTAAGGGAAGGGGGTAAAAAATGTAATTCAACTGGACACCATCATCATCGCCACGACCTCCTCTTCCCCGAGAATGAGGATAGTTCAAGTGGTTAAAAGCTTCCGTCCCGTATTCAGGAGATTCTGACATCGATTCTCAACYCCGTCTTTGTGGGACCTCTTATCATTAAAAAAAAAAGTGTATATAAACATACAACAAACCAATGTAATTTTCTTAGGTCATCTAATTTCACTTTCAATATTCTTTTCCAAAAAAAATAAAGATTGCTTGTTGAGAATTGCTCATGATGGCGGGCATTAGTCTTAACGGTTTCCATCACAACTTTGACGTTGATTGAATTACGTTCTATGATGTTTGCTAATTAAGGTCAAACAAGAAAACATACATTTTATGCACAAGTGTAAACTTCTTCAACCACAAGTTTAGAAATTTTGAGCCTTATGATTTCTCTCTAATATACCATCCCTCATTTTTATAATAACCTAAATTTAAATCTTTTAGTTAGGATGTATGTGTCTCATCATCTTATTAGCGTGTGACATTAGCATTACACATACATCTATATTTTTCTCTATTTACTTATGAATTCTTAATCTAGTGGCTAAAAAAGAAGTTTTTGTGTACAATCGCTCTTGTATGTAGCTCACTAGCACCAAAAACAAACAAATAAAACTTTCTATTTCTCTTTAATGACAATATTTTGATAATCACACATTCACACTTGTCAATGCACTACATTGACCATCAATATTTTTTATTGTGTTAGGAACGGAAGGAAAAATCATATTGTAACACATAGATATTGTCATATWGTATGTAGCTCACTAGCACCAAAAACTGGCTTGTTCGCGAACAGTTCGAGCTCGGCTCGATCAAAGCTCGAWCAAAGCTCGACTCGTTGGARTTCGGCTCGAGTTCGGGCTCGGCTCGAAAGCKAAWTGAACCAAGCTGAACTAGAGTGGGTTCGGCTCGAAAGCTCGTGAACAGRCTCGTKAATTATTTTATATTTAAAAAATAATATATTATGCATAAAAACATAACAATAAATATCTTGCTTATTACATATGATAAAGTTAACAAATTCTTTACATAAAAAAATGAACAAAACGAAGAAAAATTTAAGAAGAAAATCAAAGAAGACAATAGAACCAAGAATTATAATTAGCATAACTTGTTCGTGAATAGTTCGTTAAAGGCTCGGTCAACGCTTGGTCAAAGCTCGGCTCGATAATTTTCAAGCTCGGTTCAAACTCGAAAAGACTTAAACGAACATGAGACGAACATGTAATACTCCAATATTTAGCCAAACAAATCTAATAGGATACCAATACATTATTTTTCCTTATGTGTAATCTCTGTTATTTAAGAGAATGGCCAGAGGAAGTAGTGACGGTGGTGGCGGTGTCCAATAGACAAATATCAAATCAAACATTCATTAAGAAATCTTTGCCAAAAATATAAAATGCTATAAAAATAAATAAATCAACTGAAATTGAATTACAATAATATTAATCACAGTTCACTCATTCACAAATAAGGATAAATATATACAACCTAAAATACTTATTAATTGATTGTTAAAAAATTCATTCAATTGATCAAACCATTTCAAATTCGTATAATTCTTTCAAACAATTACTCATTTCAAATTTACAAGTGTAAAAAAAAAAAAAAATCACACCAAGACTTCAACATATATCAATTCATCAATAGCTTGTTGATTAAACAACTATGGAGTAGCGTTTAAGACGATACATATACAAATCTTTAATCTTGAAAGTTAAGTGATTTAAGTATTCAGTTAAAAAAACTCAATAGTTATTAGTAGAATAAGTCTAATAATATAGACTTATAGAGTTGCATGCATCACATGCATAAAAGGTTAATACTTTTTTAGAATGTGATTATAATAGCGACAGTGAATTTTTTTATTAGACAAAATTGATTCTAATAATTCGAACTTTTACCCATCTGCCCATAATAATCCCTAATCAAAATATTCCCATAATAATCGTAACTCATCACCCCATCTTCTTCTAACATGTTTCACGCATCTAACCTCATTACAATTTACAAATCTTAGCCAATCCACCAAACTTCTACAACATTATATTGCAATTTACATACAAGGTTGAAGTTTGTTGTTGTGAAGTTGTCCATTAAATCAAATATTCACTATTCAGGTCCCAGGAAACATCAAAGACATGTCTTTTTTCACCCAACTATATTTTTGTTCATATTTGTATATGCCCTTTAATTTGGGGTGCTAATATTATGCTCACATATATATATGTTGGTTGTTGATTAATGTCATTCCATGTTGTCTGAATTTGATACAGCCTTATGTTAAGTTTCTCCAAGAAAGATCAAGAACTACATAACCCCTTTCATATGCAAACAAAAAATAAAAAAAAATATAATAATACTGTATATATTACTTATGTTGTACATTCTTTTATTTGTTTGGATATTAAAAAAACAGTGCATTGGTCTACCTAATTGTTTTCTGCTGTATCTTAATATATATACTTTACATCCATTTGTTGATACCAATACAGATTAGAACAAAAGTAAAATAATATTGTGTACTTTCTTCATTCCACAGGGATTCCCTCACTTTTTTCATTTGGACGTTTTAGGAACATTTTGTCACTTCTATTTTGTTTCATATTTAGAAACCTAATGCTGTATTATTATTTTTATTTGTGGTGATCCAAAGTGTGGGATTTATATATACCACTTGCAACACTTATTTACAATAATTATTATGAAGCAAAATTACACTCACCCTATGTTTGGATAGATGAATTCAGCGGGAAAAGAAAGGGAGGACAGTTTTCATTGCTTGGGAAAAGATTTGGAAGAACAAAAGGGATGGAGAAGGAGATGTGCGTTTTCTCATCCTCTTTAATTAGTTCAATCTCTTCAAATTTAGAGAGATTTGGACATTTTCCCCTACTCATCATGTTAGTGAGGGACAGTGACACGAGTTGAGCTTTGGAATTGTTAATTTGTCACACTTAATGATACCAACTTGACAAACTTACAAAAGTAACATCAACTTGACACCAAGAATAATGAGTGACATGAACTTGTATTCTGGTGTTTCGAATTAGTGGCAAATTTCAATTCAACAAAAATCAGGTGACACAAATAAAGCCTAAGGTAAAACTTGTATCAGAATTTTTAACCCTGCTTTGATGGGAACCCATCACTTAACCCCAAAAGATTAAAAGACAAGTATTGTATTGGAAGCAAGTTCCTCGTTATATTGGTAACCTTCATAATAATAAGCTACTATTATAGATAAAGAACAACATTATAGRCCACCAATCAAGTCCACATAATCCTAATAAAACAAAGTGTTAATAAGAAGCTTATTAATTAATTAATTAATCAAGCAGAAAGCTAAAAGAAGTAATATACTAATATAAATATAATCCTATATTATTCTATTATTATACCATACAAGAAGTAGTACATACTACGCAAAGCACAAGAAAATTCAGGGAATACAAAGGAATTGAAGCACTAAAAACAGTTAACACTTAGGTTAACCGTTACACCCACTTCTCATCCTCCCCTTTTATTACTTTGCATTTGACACTCAAAATCAAAACTCATTTCCTTAAACATACATCAAATCTTGAAGTTAAGAATTTTGAGCCAAGAAAAAATAAAAACTCAAAAACACCCATAAAATCGACCTAAACCTTTTACTAGGAACAACACTTGTTACATACTATGCAAAAAAAATAAAAAAAAAAAACTTTTTTGCTCTTCAATTCTTTTGCACTAGCCTTCTCATTTTAGCTCACCAAATTAAAACCACTATATAAACTCAAGCACGCCAAGAAATACATGCAATTCTTCTTCACCATATAACTCATGACCACTTTTCCTTCCAACTAATTTATGGTCCTTCCCATGCAAAAACACCCCTTCTTAACATATATGATATATTCATTATCATACAACTACTTGCTCCTCATACTAACATCATGAACAATCTCAACAATATCACTTCTTCCCCTCCTCCTTCCTCGGCCTTTTCCTTTTCTTTCTTCTCGTCGTCTGAGGGTATGACCGGAGGAGATGTCGCTCCCTCACGAGTCTTTTCGTTGCAAGATATACAAATCCTAGAGATATTTCTTGCTATAGCTGTTTTCATCACAATACATTCTCTAAGGCAGAGGAAGTAYCGTGGTTTACCTGTTTGGCCGTTTGTTGGGATGTTGCCTTCTTTGATCCTTGGCCTTAGGAATAATATGTATGAATTGCTTACAGACGTCACCAACCGTCAGAATGGGACGTTTCACTTCGAGGGTCCCCGGTTCAGCAACCTGCAGTGTGTGGTGACATCTGATCCCCGGAATTTGGAGCACCTGTTGAAGACTAAGTTTTCGAACTTCCCCAAGGGAGGATACTTTCGAAACACATTGAAGGATCTTCTCGGAGATGGGATCTTCAATGCAGACAATGAGACATGGCAGCGACAGAGGAAGACAGCAAGTATTGAGTTCCACTCAGCACGATTCCGACAGCTCACAGCTGATTCGTTGCTCGAGTTAGTCCATAATAGGCTATTACCAGTGCTAGAGGAAGAATCCCTGAAAAAATCTCTGCCAATTGACTTACAAGATGTCCTCCTTAGACTAACATTCGACAACGTCTGCATGATAGCTTTTGGGGTTGATCCAGGATGTTTAAGCCTTGGACTCCCTGAGATACCCTTTGCTTGTGCATTCGAGAAGGCAACAGAAGCAACTGTCCTTCGATTCGTTACTCCAACCTGTATATGGAGGACTATGAGGTATCTCAACATAGGGCCTGAGAAACAGCTGAAAGATTCAATCAAAGGAGTGGACAAATTTGCTGATGAAGTTATCAGGACACGGAAGAAGGAGCTTGCGTTGCAAGATGAGAACAGCAAGAAAAGGTCTGATTTACTGACCATGTTCATGAGGTTAAAGGATGAGAACGGAAACCCATTTTCTGACAAGTTCCTAAGAGACATCTGTGTAAACTTCATCCTGGCTGGAAGGGATACCTCATCTGTGGCGCTCAGCTGGTTTTTCTGGCTTATTGATCAGCACCCGGAAGTCGAGGAGAAGATTCTTGACGAGATATGCAGCGTTATCCACGAAAGGGAAGTCTCCGGCGAAGGTGGGAAAAAGGGACCAATCATATTCAGGCCAGAGGATATCAAGAAGATGGACTTTCTGCAGGCTGCTATTTCAGAGGCCCTGAGGCTGTATCCTTCAGTGCCAGTAGATCACAAGGAGGTAAATTCACTCGGTTAAATTTCTTTCGTTTACCAAATACCAATTGTTCTGTTTTCAGGTTCACAGCATGATCAGAAATAAGTCACAAATTTTTGTGAGCGCATGAATCAATATTCATATTATGGCATCTGAAACTCACATGCTTAGAGCAAGCTTGAATCAATTATGCGGGGCTAAACATGATCGATTTAATATCTTTTCTGCATGAACTAACACTCCTTYCATGTTGGCATATTGCACTACAATAATCATATRATCTGCAAACTTTACTTCAGCATGACAATTCTTTACTTGTCCCAAGACGAAGACACCAAGACCTGCGTTGAACATATTAAAGAAAGAGATTTGTTAGATTGATAAATTGATTCATGTTGGAAATATCTGACTATTATTCATTGATCCATGTTTTTATAAATGATGATATGCTCGTCTAAAATGCGACTTTCTGACAGAGAGACTGTCTTCTAAATAAGTAATACATGCTTGAAACTTTCTCTAAGGCTCTACATGTTGATAATTTTTACAGGTGGTTGAAGATGATGTGTTCCCAGATGGGACGGGTTGAAGAAAGGAACGAAGGTTCTCTATGCTATCTACGCAATGGGAAGGATGGAAGCCATATGGGGCAAGGACTGCAGGAATACAAACCAGAGGGGCTTAGAGATGGAAAGTCATGAGCGAGTCTGCGTACAAGTTTACAGCTTTCAATGGAGGACCTAGACTATGCTTAGGCAGGGACTTCGCTTATTACCAAATGAAGTTTGTTGCCGCCTCCATTATCTATCGATACCACGTGAAGGTTGCAAAAAATCATCCAGTTGAACCAAAGCTTGCACTGACTATGTACATGAAACATGGCCTAAAAGTGAATCTCATCAGGCGCGATGAGGCGGAGCTTCACAAGTTCGTCCGGGTCAGTAGCTAAAGAAGTATAATATTGAATAGGRTGTGTGCTATGTCTTCTGTTCTAGCTATTTTTGTGATTGAATTTGTACAAGACTATATATGATTAGAGTATGAAATTTGAAGATGGCATACATATAATAGTAAATTGAAAGTGTGTTCCARGAGTTGCTTGTCTATAATTTTAGGTTTGATATTTAAAGTTTTGAATGAAAATAATGTGATTATGAAATTTTCACCTTTTCTACAAAGAATAATACTAAATACCAAATATTCTCTTCTTGTCAGTAAGAGCTTTTTTTGCCCCATTTCAATTGTGATAGAACTGACTTAAGATTCAGTAAAACAGCCTTCAAAATTTAATAAAGGAACAGTACATATAGCCATGAAGGACCACAAAAGTTAACTTCAATGCATAGGTTCTTCAAGTATGAACTATCAAAAGAATTCGTTTCATTAATCCATGGCACCAAGCCACCAAAATAGCAATAAAATGATACAAGTTCTTGGTCGTTGGGTGCCTAAAGGATCTGCTAAGGCTCTATTCGGTAAAAGTTATTTAGGTGTCTTGACATAAATGATAGCAGCTGTTCGGGGAAAACATTCGAAAACTCAAACTAGGGTACCCCCTCCCATTTTATTTCGTATGCTTTTCTTTACCTCACAAGATCAAGAGTAAGGAAGATAGTGAAAAAGAAAAGGTGGAAGTTTACTTATCGGCCATGGGTCTGTAAAAAATCTCATTATCTTTCATACATCAATTGCATTCTTCCACCATGATCTGGACCCTGAAAACGAAAGAACAAAAAAAAAAAAAAAAACAGTACACTTGGGTTAAACGGGCATATAGTAAAATAAGAAGTTATCAGTTATCACAATCCCTTATAAAATCATTGAGTCAAACTACATAGAAAGAGTGCAAGAAGAAAGAGGTTTTCAATACGATTTCAACACAATCATAAACCATTATAACAGCATGCGCCTTTGAGCAACCATTACATTAATACGAAGATATACATCAAATTCAGATTTCTTAAGAAACAGCGTTTTCCTGCCCTCCGGTGTGTAGCTTATACCATATATATGTAGGAAAATTTTAAGAGTCGTAGGCAAACTACAAAAATAGGCATGCAAGTGACTAACAAACAACAACAAAGAGATACAACTACACAAATACAATGCAGGCACAACAATCAGAAGACAAAATCTGAAGGGTACAGTGCGCACTAAATGATTTATTGTCACCCTGAAGCTAATGAATCATCACTTGAAAGATCACACGCTGAAGCTGAATGAAACAACAAATTTTGATTTCAGAAATTATGTCTTCGAGCTAAACTATAGGAAAAGTTTCACACTAAAGGCTTGAAGCCACTGTTACCAGATGGTCCAGATCAGCCATTCGCAAACATACCTGTGTTTCAATCAGATCCCTTGCACTTGATAGTCTTGCTGATCTTACTTCATGGAGTGTTCTTTAGACATTTCTTAKCATGCCTCTATGGCAGAAACATGCAGCACCCTGTCTTGAAGCATCCTACTTTAAAAGTTTAGAGGTAAGTGGCAATACAGAAATGAGGCGATAGAGTTGGCAAAGGTAGCTTCTTCCTGCAAATAAAATCAAATCAATGATAAATGTGCCTGGATTTAAGCTTCCTTTACTGAAAAACTACAGAAGTCTCTTTGTCCATATAGGAAAACAATAAGATTAATATTTACTTATGTTGAAAGTAAAATCAGGTTGTTAATAAATCCGGTCCATTTATTAACGAAAACAAAAACATTGATATATACGATACACAAAATATTTACGAAGCCTTACCAAAAAAWAWAAAAWAAAATTAATATCTACGAAGTATATCTTGTAACAAATTAAATCAAATAGCCATTTTCTTCGTAAAAACTACCTATAAAAATAGAATCTTGTGTGACAAACCTCTCACACATTGACACATATCGTTAAMAATCATAGCCTTTTCAAAAGAAAAAAAAAAGGGTTTAATTAGTCATAATTTGAAAATTTTACCATGGCAATTACACATAAGTCTTTTCTAGCCAATTTCACGGTACACCACCAACACTAGACTATCCTCAGAAATCAGCCAGACTTAAACAGCCAAATTTTCAAAGGACTTCGCTATAATAATTCAATCTAGTGACCCTGAGTTTTATAATTTTATTAAGAGAGAAAAGAAAGATGGGGAGTTTTACCAGTGTGCTAAACATAGTTTATATACCAAATGCCATTTCTGAGTAAATATGGAGAATAGAGGCAGTACAATTTTCATTTCAAGGTGAAACCATGAGAGTATTTTTATAAAGCTTTTTTCATCCTAATTAAAAAAAATGTCACTAAACATGWTGAATTTTCTGTCACAATAACAATCTGCAAAACTCTACTGTTTTTATCAGACTTTGAAAGATAGTAATGTTAAAAACAAAGTTTATTTATTTTGAAAGTGCTACATTCTGCATCTTGCTTCTCCCCAAATTCCACAAGTCATTTCTGATATCTAAGTCCTGCAAGCTCATCTGAACAACTAGCACATATCACCATCAAAGAAATTTCACAAATATGTAAAGTACCTAAGCCTAAACTCAGAAATCAACTGTCATGCAATTAGTTAGGGGATAAGACTGTCAGATTTCAATTCAGGCAGTTAATTTAATAATCAATAAACATACTCAAAAAAAAAAAAAACCCACATGAAATGTATCTACAATAAGTCAATAAATAGATCAAAGGACTCATCAGTGAGGAAAAAGCTGTAGTTTACTAGTCTTGTATATGATAATTAATGTAAAGAAATGCATATAAACTATAAAGCATAGATTATCACATTGTTAGAAAAAAAAAGAGGAAACGTTTGAAATAACATCCATTGATGCACTACATTAAAATTGTTGATGATTTATGCACACCTCCTTTCRTTTATGCACTCCCACTCCTACCTTCATCAGGTCCCCTCATCTCATGGCCTCATTTTTGTTTTGAATGAAGTTCGGAAATCACTTGCCCATTAAAATGGACATTAAATCAACTTAAACAAGGGAAAATACAAAGCATCAACATTACTTAATTGTATCATCAAATAGTACATCATCAATAATGAATAAATTGGTACAGTGCGCGAAAAAATGAAAAGTTATGACTATTATATTTTGTAACTATCAAATCCAACCGAAAAGTTTGCAAGCCTCATTACAAAATGGAGATGATTTTCATCTTTATTTTTGTTATTTCTTATTTTCTCCATTTTTTTTAGATGTAAGACTTCAACCAAAAATATAAGAGTTTTTTCGGGTAAAAGTGTCACAAACAGAAGTATTATTAAGGGTTAATATCTATGGTTTTCTGGAAGTTTTAGTTCATTAAGATTTTAATTTTCAATTTAAGGGTTGAAGGAGTGAAAAGATGATCATTGGATAATGAACAGATTGAAAAAGGCAGTATGATGAATTTTGGAAAGTATGATATTCTAAAAGCAGATAAGCGTTGAAATGCAACTTAGTTTAGCAATAAACAGTTGAGAATTTAATTTGATTATCAAAGATATAATAAAAATGAAAGGACTAAGATATTTCAAGTATTTAGTGCCAATCAATAACCAACAGGCAAACAGCAGCTTCGATTAATGCATGTTGTATAMCAGTATAAGTTCATTAGAGCATCCACAATGGTTAACGAAAAGGACTAGCTTAAGCTACMAGCTTACCCATTGTGGGGAAAGTGAGCTTGTTGCTTGACTTGGACTTGTAGCTCAACAAARCTATTAACTTGCTAATTTATTTTGTTTTTCTTTTTTATYATGGTATTATATGYATATTTGTAAACCTTGTAGTTTAAAGATAATAAAAAATGTATGTGGGGTCAATTTTAAGTTAAGAGSATTGTAGCTTGACATTGTAGGTATGTTGCTTAAAAACCTTGTAGCTTAAAAATGTGACATGTCACACAAAACTACAAGGTTTGTAGCTCACTATTGTGGATGCTCTTAGTCTATCACACATTGTATATTTTTAAATCATAACTAATGCTTATTTTAATGGAGTGGGGATTGAGAATTACTGGATTGTTGAGCAGCAGAACATGTTAAGTTCAAGTTTWTTTGTTAAATGCTTTTAKTGMTGGATTAAAAATGTGCTTATGAAAATTTCCTTGGTCCCCCCTCCCTCCCTCTAGCCGTGGGCCTTAAGCCGCGCTGCACCCACAGAGCCATCAGAATCTCAGAGAGCTCTCCTAATTCAAAGTCCCAACCACTAAACCAGGCAAGGGTGTCGCAAGAAAAACATGTCACTTATGTCTCTACATTCGATAAGTCGACAACAATCGAAATGCCGGAATCCAAGTTGCAAGTCTCCCACAGGCCACAGCAAGAACCATGGCTAGGGATTCTTGCATGTACAGATGATCCAACATTCAAGAATATTGACCCACAACATTTACTATTGTACTACAGTTGGTTAATTTTTGCTCTGCCTTAGCTTCTTACATCAGCTCACTCATTATAACCACTGTATGTCTATATAAACTCAACCGTGTCAAGGAAGACAAGCACTTCCCTCATATATCTCATAACCACTTCCCCTTCCACTAAACAACCACCTCAAATTAAAAACCTCTTTTACTTTCATGCAACTACTATACCACTCCTCAACCTGAGATCATGAATAAACTCAACAATATGACCTCTTCTTTCCAACCCTCCTCGTTTTCTCTTTTCCCGTCATCTAATGTACCACAAGAGGGACACTTTCCCTTTCTGGCATGTATTTCCTTTCCAGATATCCAACTCTTGGAAATCTTCCTCGCTAAAGCAGTTTTTATACAATGACATCACTAAGGCAAAAGAAGCATCATGGTTTACCTGTTTTGGCCAATTGTTGGGAGCTTCTTCTCTGATCCTTGGTCTCAGGAAAACTTTATGAATGGCTTTCGATATTTCCAATCGTCAGAGTCAGAAGCGGACATTCTACTTCAGGGCCCTGGTTCAGTGGCCTTGATAGTGTGCTGACGTCTGATCCTCGAACTTGAGTATTTGAAGTCGAAGTTCTCAACTTTCCCAAGGGGAGGTATTTGGGACACATTAAAGGATTCCTTGGAGATTGGATCTTTAATGCAGACGACGAGATACTGGAACAGAGGAAGACAGCAAGCGTTGAGTTCCACTCACTGGATTCCGACAACTCACAGCTGAGTCATTGGTCGAGTTAGTCCACAAGAGGCTATTGTCAATCTAGAGGAAGAATCCCTGAAAAGAACTCAGGTATTGACTTACAAGATGTCTCTTAAGACTCACATTTGACAACGTCTGCATGATAGCCTTTGGGGTTGATTCAGATGTTAAGCCTAGGACTTCCCAATTCCTTTTGTCTTGCATTTGAGAAGCAACGGAAGGACAGTTTTTCGCTTTGTCACTCCAACATTTGTATGGAACCATGAGGTTCCTTAACCTTGGGATAGAGAAAGAGGTGAAAAATCTCATTAGGCGTAAACAAGTTTGCAGATGCAGTTATAAGGACGCGCAAGAAGGAGCTTGCATTGCAACGACGAGAAAGCAAGCAGAATCCGATCTATGACATATTTTAGGTTAAGGATGGAAAATCGGAAACCCATTTTCGACAGTTTCTGAGGGAAATCTGTGTAAACTTCATCCTAGCAGGAAGAGATACCTCATCCGTGGCGCTCAGCTGGTTTTTCTGGCTTATCGATCAACACCCCSATGTAGAAGAAAAGATTCTAGAAGAGACATGCAAAATAATTCATGAAAGGGGYGGCGTAACAGGAAATAAAAGTCAGGTTACCTTCCGACCAGAGGAGATTAAGAAGATGGACTTTCTGCAGGCTGCCATTTCGGAGGCCCTGAGGCTGTATCCTTCAGTACCGATAGATCAGAAGGAGGTAATTGATTTTTATTTTTTTTTAAATCTTTTATCTTTAAACAGAAACATTAAAACAAGGAATCTCAACCAAATTTGGGTCCACAGTAATAACAGAAAAATCTCTTCTATGTGCATATAAAACTTCCTGGACAAGAAACCTCAAACTCTCATTTAAGTGCACCATTAAAGAGTGGCAGAAACCCACGATGTTTTATGAACAACATGAACGTACTATACTCATTGGCCAACCTTCAACAGGACAACTCTCTTGTCGTCCTAATGATTCACATCCTTTATATTCCCTCCGTCATTTTTCACTTGCACCSGTTGATTGAAAAAGCTGYCACGTATTTTGGATAATGGGTGCAAGTAGAAAAGGACAGAGGGAGTAACAATGACRAACTCATCTGATCATTAAGTGGGCCTAATTAGAATTCAGTAGGCAAATAGGGCATGTTTGGTTCAATGGGGCATTTTTGAGTTTACTGGGGACAAGGCATAGCACAAAAAAGAAGAAAAAACAAAATGCGCTACACAAAAGTTTGCTTCTTCAATAATTGCATGGAAACCTTCACTAATATTTTTTACACACGTCATTATGCACAGGTCGTTGTAGATGATGTACTCCCAGATGGGATGGTGGTGAAGAAAGGAACCAAGGTGATGTATGATATTTATGCAATGGGAAGAAGGGAAGCCATATGGGGTAATGACTGCAGGGAATACAAGCCAGAGAGGTGGCTTAGAGATGGAAAGTTCATGAGCGAGTCTGCATACAAGTTTACAGCTTTCAACGGAGGACCTAGACTATGCTTAGGCAAGGACTTTGCTTATTACCAAATGAAATTTGTTGCTGCCTCTGTTATCTACAGATACCGCGTGAAGGTGGCTAAAAATCATCCAGTTGAACCAAAACTCGCATTGACTATGTACATGAAACATGGTTTAAAAGTAAATCTCATTAGGCGCAATGAAGCTGAACTCAACAAGTACCTCAGGATTAATTAGGCACTGAATGTTGGAGATTAATGACGAGTTTGTGTCATGTGAGCCAAGTCAATCTCGTGTTTAAACTACTTCAGTGCTATTCAATCGTCTCAAGATATGATCTAGTCTAGTAGTAAAAATGTGATGCAAGGCATGTGTAGAACACTGGAAGGTGTTACTTTTGTGTCTACTACTCTACTGTCTATGTAGCTCAAGGTCTTAATGAGTTGCATATCTAATACTTCGTATTTGTAGTAATTAATATGTTCGGTGTTTAAATATTGTATGACTTAGTGCATTCATAAATAAAATTTATGCATTTGCACCAAATAAAAATGCTCTGTTATATGATTATACATTTGTACTCCTGATATTTTATTTTTCCCCACCCCAAGTGAGAAGTAACTTTTCTCTGGGTTTTTTTAGATGTTACACTTTCACCGAAAAGTTTTTACATTTCCGTCAAGGAGTAACATCTGAAAAAAGGAGGTAGTACTTCTTATTAACACATATATTTTGGAAGTACAGGGTTAAATGTTAAATATAACAGAACAGCACTTTTTTTGGGGGTGAAATTTAATTACAATGATAGTACAAGAATGTTAGAAAAGATATGTTTCGTTTTTGTAATTTTTTTTCCTAAAAGAAACTAGAAGAGGTAGCTTAACACGTGGATGAATGTATTGATTTGTTGGTGCAATTTTTACATTTAATTTGTTTAACTGTGAACAGCTACCAACATTAGTAAAGACAAAAAAAAAAAAGTCTATGGACAACAATTCGAAGGTACCATATTTTATTTCAACTAAGAAGAATTCGTCGATCTAAAATTTCTGCAGCATCAGAGACTTATTTAATGGAGTGAAAAGGTAACTTCTGCTCCACAAACTGAGGATTGATAAATCAGGATGATGAGACAAGAACTTATTTCTTAACAGCTTTTTTTTACATTGACTTTTTCAGTTCCTAAACATTTTACTTTCATTTAGGCATTATAAATATTTTATAGTGTTTGTATTGTAGTTGGTTCGGCCCGTGTACTCGCCAATATGGCTTGGAAAAGAGCCTAACGTTAGTTTGTAGTTTGTATCCTTCTACCAAAAAAACAAATAATTTATAATAGCATACTTTAAAAACATATTGGTACCTTATGAATGATTAAATGCCTTCTTAGGCTATCATGTCAAAAAAAAAAAAAAAAAAAAAAAACATATGGGTACCAAAGTAACAAAATTTGGGATCACGTTGCAAGGTATGAGACTTGAGACCTACATCAACCACATAGGAAGTTGATGTGAGGTCGTGTGTGGGCTCTCCTCACATTAAACTAGCTTTGAAGRTGGCTTTCTCATAGACTCGTATCAATGGTATCAAAGCAAGACCACCCACCTCTGTGTTTGGTAGRCAGACCACTTTTCCTTTGCATCCACTTGAGCACACATAAACTATGTAATCTCATTGCAAAGTATATGACTTGAATCTTACATTGATTATATGGGAGGTTGATGTAAGGTTTCTATGGGTGTGTGGGCTCTCCGYCCTTTGAGCTAGGGTTTGAATGGGTGTGCGGGCTATCCTCCCTTTTAGGTTTAGCTAGGGTGGGTGGCTCATATAATTACTCGATTGTTGTAAAATTGAATAGGAAAAGGCAAAAGTTGCAATGTCTTGAGTA
>SNQN01001265.1:23679-43908 GCA_008642245.1 Bassia scoparia
CCGGTCCGGTACAAAATTTTGAACGGTACCCAGGTACCCAGTGTACCGGTTCCGTACCGGACTATCGCTCCACTGGTTTAAAACTACCAAGTAATTGGTTATGACTTTTGAGTTTATAAAATACCATTTAGGAGGTAAAAAATCCATTAATATATAAACTATAGAAACTTGAAATACTATGTATAAGCATTGTGTTTTTGTGACCAATCACACATATACAAGTATGAAATTAGCTAGATAATCTTTGCCTTTACTTTTTTTTTATTTTTAAAAAAATCTAACCGGGACAACCGTTCCGGAACCGGTCCAGCGGTTCCGGTTGCCGATCCAAAAATTTTGGAACGGTCCACCGGTTCCTACCGTTCAATTAAGCGACGGTCATGTATCGGATTCGTTCGGTTCCCACAACAAAAAAAAAAAACAAAAATCAGAAAACAATGACCATCTCCTCCTTAACCGGAACCGGTCACCACCGGTTCCTCATTTTTGGAACCGGAACCGGTACCGATCCAACCGGTTCCGGTTCCGGAACCGCTGGTTCCGGACCGGTTCCAGGTACCGGGCCGGTTACCCACTGTTTTTGCTCATCCCTAGTCTTGAGTACCTCATTGCCAAAACTACATCAGATTATTGGATAGGTTGATAAAAGTTTGTGCAAGTCAGAAAATGGTCATGTGATTAGGTTACGTAATAAAAGGTCACAACAAGTCATGACCCAAAAATTTTCGTTTATCGTCAATAGATGAGCCCGAAATTATATACTTCCTTTGATTTTTTTTTTTTTTAACTCGCGTCACTTTTAAAAATAGAAAGCAATACAAGTATAAAATTAGAGGGAGATAAAGAATTAATTTTTTTAAGTGATGCAAATGAATTATAATTTCCTAAAATAGAAAGCAATACAAGTAAAAAAAAGACGAAGAAAATAATTTATTTTCATGGCGAGTATAAGTATAACTAAGTACAAATAATTTTGTGTGTTGCGGACATTGCAAGAAGTTAAAGGAAAACCGATTGTGTTGGTTTAAACTTGTAAGACGAGTGAAAGAGTGAGATCATGGATATTTCAAACAAGGTAAAAGAGATTGAAAATGACTTGGTGGGAATGAATCAGAAAATATAAGAAAATGATGGATTTACGGGAGAATAAGGCTCTATTGTAAGGGACTAAGGGGTACAAAAAATCATTGTTGATGACTTCCCGAAATACTCATTTTTGGTTCATGTTAGTCAATCTCATTTCTACTAATGACTAAGCTTGTTAAACGTCAACTTAATTGAAATGAACTTATTTTGCAGTAATACGTATATAAAGTCGTCCTGTGCGATGTGCAGTTTATGTAAAAAAAATAAAGACTTATTCTAAAATCATTAAAGATAATATATGAAGATGAAAGTTGATGTCGAGATGTTAAGATTAATAAGTTTCTTCCCTAATTTTTATTGCTAAACATTTATAGTAATGATATATCATATTTTAACTGAATGTCTTGAGCCTCGTAATCTTATATTTAATCATAGATGTAATTCGAACATATACTTTATACTTTCGTACTAATACTTATACTTCCCCCGTCTCGTACTTGTTGAATAGTGGTGCCAATTTTCAACCCGATTTGAAAAAATGAGTACCGCGCAGGAATTCTATCAACTTTATTTGTCCATAATTTCTATCTTACTTTCGAAACTTCAATATTGTTATACGGTTTTGTGCTTCATTTGTATAGTAACTTTTAATATCTATTTAGATCAATCAGTTATTAATGTATAATTTCAAAAAAAAAAGAAGAATTTTTGAAACAATAGTGAGCGACTGTGTCAAAAAAAAACTTAAGGTTCTATTAGTTTTAGAGCAAGGTCAACATGTGTATGTGGAATAGTGTTATATATCGGTGAATGGTAATATATAATGCAATCATATGAATATAGTAGGTCTATACACTTTGAAGCTATCAATATTGTCAAACAATAAATATACACAATATTTTGTCAAAATTTTTACTGGCGAAGATATTCTATGTGGAATCTTTATTATGAGGATATTTAGTGCATATTGATTATTGTTCTCAAAAATAGAGGCTTAGGAAATTGAGTGGAAAAAATGAGCCACCAACGTGACATTTGTCAATTTTAAGTGAGAGTGGACTATGTTTTAGTAGAGTATTAATTGACAATTCTTTAAGATGTTGCTTATTACTACTGAACTAATTTATTACTATTGATTTTATTGAACTAGACTTTTTTATTTTTACTATAATTATTGAAGATAAGTTGACGAGAACGAAGGCAGCTTTATTGATATACTATTTTTAATTAAATACTAATAAGGAATTTACTGACCTATAATTATCTAATTAGTATAAGCTACCTACCAACACACACTTTAGTCAAAACTATTTGTCTATTGAAAATATAAAACTATTCGTTTTTTGCACACTATGCGTGCATGGTATATTAAATTTAACCAGTTAATTGTTATTCATAGCTTATATAGAATTTACTAGTCGTTATAAATGACGGATGCGTGCAATAGCTTTTTCATTCGTAGACTTTTAATAACAGAAGCAGTGAACAATTTAATATGCGACAATTATAGAGAGTTTTATAATAGAGAAAATTATAATAATTCATTATTAAGCAATATATTGTAATCTTTTATTGTGTTTGACCCGTAGTGCATAACACTAAGTCTATTGATGTTATATATTCAGATAATTACAATAAATTAGACTCTAATTTAGTTATTAGAGATTACAGTGTAAGCGAATTTCGATGTCTACTTATAAATAATATTTTTTGGTTTTGAACATTTCACAAATATATAGCATTCTCTAATTAATGGAAAATCAAAACAATAATGAAAATAATAAATTTGAACATGTGATTTATGTTAAAACATATTCAATGTCAATCTCTTTAATTTGAAGAATTATTATGGTTGATTTTTAGCTGAATTTAAAAGAATTTACTTTATAAAAAATTTTTATAAATTAGTAAAGGGGTAAGGGGGGGGTATTTTGATGACGACCGTCACCTAACTCCCCTTCCCGTTATATATCAGGTTAGGTTCACAATATTATATTATTTTAATTATCTTTAGTTTTTAAATTAAAACATGTTGTTGTATTTTAAATTTTTTGTTTAGCATATAATTAGATATATTATTAAGAGAGAAATAATAAAACAAAGAAAATTACGTTCAAACAAAGTGGGTAAAAACATATTCGTGATATTAATTTAAATGAAATAGGAAGAAGTTTAAATGAATAAACAAGTATTAACTAGGTCGTTGATGACTATAATATGTTAATTTATTGCCAATGGAAATTTAAATTAAATCACTTAACGGTTGGTTCAATTTATAGTAAGGTAAGAAGTGAAAGATATATGTTATTTTAGCGTTTATAAAAAATTAAGATACATAAGAAAAAAAAAAAAAATTAAACATTACAAGGTATAAGATGTATATTTAAAAGCGGAGGACACCATCTTCCTCCACTTCACTTATATGGAGTATAATAGAGATGTTTTTGGTTTACTTTTGGCAATTTAATGGTCAAACGACCAAAAACCTTACAAGGCTAAATCATTATATGACTTTTTGGTTGGTTAACAAAAATTGCCCCCTTTTTTTTTCCTCTTGCGACACTTGGACATTCAAACCGTTGCCACAAAAAAACAAAGGCAGAAAGCAAGATCCAAATCCAAAAAAATGACAAGAAATAACTTTTTCACATAATAAATAACCGAACTCGACAGTTCAGAAATTTTCTTTTGGCGAAGTGCTTCCAAAAACCTTGTCAAATGGCACAGAAGAAGCACAAGAAGTACTACTGCAGATGGCAAGAGCACAAACCAAATAATTCTGAACAAAGAGTCGCATATTTTGCATCCAAACGATTAAAAGATGATTGTGCACTGAGTYGGATAGCAAGGTTACAAAAATGGACAAATTAGACAAGTTGCTTACCATTGCAAGAAGGCAACAACCAAAGATCATGTGTTAAAAAAAATCTCTCAGATTCATCTATTGCACCCACCAACCATGACCTGGATCCTGTGAAAAATATTAACTGCGTAGGTCACATACCATATTAACTACCCACACATGTAAATTAATGGGGTAACCTGTTACCTACCCAGAGTTATTCTCTGGAGATCTGGGTAGAGAAACAGTTGAACACTATAAGTTTCGGTTATCCAGGTCGGATGCACCACCTGTTAAATGAAACTAAAATTTCTAGATCATTATTACATCAAACATTTTATAGTACATAGATAAAGAGAGTACGGGCACAAAGAGATTTGAATGTATTTGAGATACAATCAAATACATTATAACATCACGCCTCTGTGTGAATAATGATGTACATGAATTCGGCACTTATACATTTGGGATATCTTGTCACAAGTGAAGATATGGAGGGTATGTTACCGTCTTTACAAGCCCTCCAATTCAACTCTGCCTTTTCTCTGCCCTAATCCTCGCAGCCTAGACCAAATGTATGTAGGAAATTTTTTTTAAGTCAGTGTAGTTTACAAAAAATGAGTGCAGTAACATAACATGCTAAGACTTCAAATAACTGCAAAGCAAGCACAGAGCAAAAGACRATTTAGAAAGTAATGGCACTAACTACTGTATTAATGTATTCTCAATCTTTGACTACAGACATGGAAAAAGGAAAGCATCATACAGAAACTGAGTGAATGAACAAAAAGATGAATAACAAATAAATATATACCAAACTCAACTTTAAGAAATATATTTTAATCCAAAAGTTTTATTAGGTCGTCAGTTTGGAAAGCTTATCATGCAAAAAAAATATAATGTAGTGTGTAGTCTGCTGATCATTCTTCATGTACTCTTCATTTGACATCATAGGTCGTGGATTCATGGCCCAATCATGCAACAACTGTTTCTAAATTCTAATTCCTCCACAAGTTAAGCAACAACTACTCAGATAATAAGAAAACACGCTATGGTTTTACTACCATAACATTTGATCACTCTTAAACATTACAGCTGTTTTAGAAAGTCAGCTCCAGCAAAGTCTACAAAAACTAATTTAAGGAACGAACTTGTAACTCAGAGCTCACACAACACAGTTACCCCCCCCAAAACAACAACAACAAAATAAACACACCTTTAGTTGGTTAAAGCTATGAGATAGCAACTTAAGAGATTCAAATATTTCAAAATGCATGATCTTCAATGAAACTGTATTTAAAAATAATCATTAATGGAATTCATTGCATAAATAATATCCTTTTTCTACGAGCTTCCATAATTATTCAAAACACCTGTGCTCAAATTCGCAAAAGCAAACTGAAATGTAGGAGCAAACCAGGAAAACATCCACCAAATAAGATAGGTGCCATTTCAACTTGGGTCTCAGCAATGTCACGTTAAGCAGTCCTTATTACCATTGTAAGAATCAAGAGTTACTGGACATGGGTTGGTTTAGATCTTTCTTACACCTATTGCACCCACCCACCATGACCTGGACCATGAAAAAAAATTAACAGGGTAGGTCAAATCCAACAATGTCACCCACCCGCTTGTTAATGCAGTACCCAGTTACCTAATATTTTAAAAATGGGCTAAAAAACAGTTGAGCACTGCCATATTCAGTTCCCCTAAATCAAGGTCAGTCTCGATACTCCTAGAACTGTTTTTGGTAAAAAAAAAAAAAAAAAAAAAAAAAAAAAAAAAAAAAAGTACACAAAAATTGCTGAAGTGTTGGAGATGTATATTCCAACCCAATATGAATCATTATGAGCATGCTTATTTCTATAATCAAGAACAGAGAATACAAAAGCTATACATATTGATATCTTGTAAAAGATTATTGTCTATTCAATGCCACCGACCAACCCTAGGTGGAAATTACTTACAATCTGGCCACAATATTCTTAGTCCATAGCCAACAATAGCGCACAAGCAGAACAACCCTCCGGCCTACCCAGCATGAACAAAACTCCATGATTAAATTGGTTAGCCAGCAAAAGTTACTTATCTCCGCAATCCAAACACTACTCTACCGTAAAATGCAAACAGTCAAACCTATGATAAGCAACTTGAGAAGGTGTTAGCTGAACAAATCCTAGGTTTAACAAGGCTAACAAGAAACCAGGGATAATAATCAATGATTAGAATGACTACTAAAACAACAAAGAATTTTTGGAGGATAATACATGGAAATATCAACTAAGAAAATTCCTTTGACCATGAACATGAACAAATTATGAATACTATGCTAACAAGTTGCACTGATAAGAGCACATAAAATAATCAGTCAACCCGGAGAAGCAACCACATACATATTTTCCTCATTCAAATTATATGAAACATTTCCAAAATACGGGTTCTTAGGCATTTTTGAAGATAGAGAGACAGACGAGAGAGAGAGAGAGAGAGAGAGAGAGAGAAAAAAGGATCATCACACCCATGTGACAAG
The DNA here is from genome assembly GCA_008642245.1 of Bassia scoparia. Lineage (NCBI taxonomy): Eukaryota > Viridiplantae > Streptophyta > Magnoliopsida > Caryophyllales > Amaranthaceae > Bassia > Bassia scoparia. The sequence continues at coordinate 30,138 of SNQN01001265.1, forward strand.
ACACTCTCTCTAATGCAACTCGAACTTGGCATACATGGTGAGTACAGTTGGTTTTACGCTTGTATTAGTGATAAATGTTTGATTATTTGTGCGCAGTGTACTTAGTTTATAGGGTTTTAAAAGCAATATTTGATTCATCACGTTAAAAAAGGCTCCAAACCGCGACGGGTCAGACACTCGCACGACTCATCCCATTTGGACCCAGTGTTTGCAGGTTTGAAAAACCGGGTTAATGGTCAAATATCAGAAAAAACACTATGTGGGTCGGGTCAAAAAAATTGACGGCTCAGCAAGAGAGATGAGAAATATATTACCCAAAAAGAAAGTGATGCATCTAATTTGGAAATACTTCTTTTTAGAAAGTGATGCACCTAATTGATATGCATCTACTCAATCAGAGATGGTTGCTACCCTGACTCAGGTTCAAGGAAATGTCAACAGACAGCCCTAACCATTGGCAGTAATCATTAGCCTAGTTTAACTGGCCTGGTCATGGGTTAGTTAAAGGAGATATCTCTTACATCTATTGCAACACACACCAAATGAAATTAAAACTATACTGGCGGTCAGTATACTCCTATCAGAAAAATGCAAACGTCAAATTTTACCAATAGCGGATGAGAAGGTAATTGCTGACAAATCCTGGTTTAACAAGGTGTACAAAAGAAACAAGATGTAGAAATCAATGATTACATGAATATAAAATTTTTGGATAATGGCACGTGTAATCTCATGAGGTATATTCTTAGAGCTGTAAACCAATTATAAAGACCATGTGCTCACAAGTAAGTTGCGCTAAACAAGTCTTAAAATAATCAGCACAGTTGGAGAGATAGCATCTAGTGTAAATTTGAAAAAGGTATTCTGTATGCATCTGATCAATCAATATGGTTGCACCGTTACTCAGGCTCAGAGGATGTTCTACGGATGTCAAGAAAGACAGCCTAGCCATTGCAGTAATACAATAGTCTAGTTCATTGGCCATAGATTAGTTAAAAGGATCTCTCTTACATCTATTTGCACACAAGCCCCACCAATACAATTAAAACTAACTGGTGGGTCACATACAAATATAATTATTCAAGAAAATAGCGAACTCGGGGAGAAGCATCAGTTACCCTATGCAGAATGGACTGGGTAACAATTGACATCTGTGAGTAGTGATGGCAATTCAAATTCGGATCCGATCAATCCGCTCCGATCCCGAGGGAAAATATCCGCTCCGAATCCGATAATAAAGTCCGACTCCGACTTTGTTAAAAAAATCCGACTGCGAGTTGGAGAAGGGTCGGAGTCGGATCTCACAAAAAATCCGACTATATAATCCGACTCCAACATTCATACAATTATATCATTTAATTTTTATATTTATTAGGCTACATATGTATAATGTATAGTCAAAATTTTATTTCATATAAAAAAGTAATATTAAGAAATTAATAGGAAAAAAACAAAAATACACTTAAAAGTAGAGAATTTTTTAAAATATATATATATAAGGGAGAAAACTCGAATTCAAGTCGGATCGGAGTCGGATCTCGGATTAAAAATCGGAGTCGGAGTCGGATTCTCGGATTCGATCTCGTGCGCGGAGTCGGATGACTGATTTAAATATCCGCACTTTCCTTAAGGGTCGGAGTCGATTAATGCAAATCCCGCTTCCGATCCGGTCCGTTGCCATCACTAACTTGTGAGGTAGTACCCGAAATGAGTCTGTTTAGTCTTGCATGGATGGAATTTCACCATAAGCCTAGTTTGCGCCCATGCATAAGCCATAAGGTACCTTTTATGTTGAAGTTAATGTTTTCAGCTAACTTTATGTTGAATTACCCTTTCATCTGTTTGCATTACCATTTGAAAGCAAGCTACATAAAATCATACTGACGATATTAAAAATAAAGGTAACTAATGCTTATGCCAAAGTGAGCCCAAGTCCAAAATAAAGTTATAGTGAACTGGCTCCATACAAGATATTTATATCCCAGTCAGTTACACGGCCTGTRAAGTCACCATAAATCWTATATCATGAAAATCAAATTACAACTTATTACTATAACAATTCATCAAAATTTATAAACCATCAAGTATATAAGCATGGAAACTATCATCATAATCTCTTGTTAAAAGTTGAAAGAATAGTTACCGTCTTTCAAGCCCTCCCATCCCACTCTTGGTAGAATACTTCCAAGAATTGTTCCATAAATTTGTGCCTTTTCTCGGCTCTCCTCAGCCCAGCCTAAACAGTATGAATGTAGGAGACGTTAATAGTGATAGAATCATTTCTGAGATTGAATCAGTAAATAGACATACAATAAACTAGGTAGTAAAAAAAAATATTGATTATGCAGACTAGAAGATCAGTGCAACATGGACACAGATAGAAGGCAATAGCATTGCTGCTGTTTTCTCAATATTGAGACTGAAAACAATATGAAAGATCCATCCTGAAACTGAATGGATGGATGGRCATATAGACTATTAAATTAATGAATTGAATCCAAACTAACATTAGTATATTCAGATTGCAATTAGTAAGCCAATCTCATCCTTACCTGTGTTTTCATCAGATCTTTCAGCTTTAATAGCTTCTCATGGAAATGATTAGCTGTTGTCTGCTGATCTTTGTTCATGTAATCTTCCTTTGTCAATGTAGCTCGTGGCTTTATGGAAGGATCATGCAGCATYCTGTTCCGACTTCCTCCAAAAGTAAAGCAACGAGCAATGCCTGGAGATAGGAAACAAATTAAAGTCCGTTTGCCATATAGGCGTATATATTTGATCCCACCTATTCACAACAAACATACTGCAAGGCAGTTAAAAGATAATGAGCTAGTGATAATGACGTCAAATTATCATCCAGTCGCTGCCTCAAAAGGCAAAAACTTCATTCAATATAAGTAAAGCACAGCAAATCTTTCTTTTGGCAGCATTTATATGAATAACCTCCCTTCCAATTTTTCCCTTCTAATGACTATAAAAGAAAATAGGATGAAGGAAATGCTTATTCAAGCAGTTAAGATAGACTTAAGAAATAATGATGCAATTACAAATCATCAAACTAACAATGCTGATAAATAAGAGCAAACTAGCAATATTTTATTGTTCTCTATAAAACTAATACGAGTATGAAGTATCAATTTGCAACACCTAATATACAGAAATGAACTGGATACAAAAAAATGAAAACATCTTCCTTGTCGTGGCTATTAATTTCATCAGGCAACCATATAGAAGTATCTCATTAATGCTGACTTGCTTTTAGGATTCCCCTACAAAGAATTGCATCGGGAGCTTTGTCCATGTATTAAGATTTTAGGATTCACAAGGCAGATGTGTGAGAACCATGAAAATGAAGTACCAATAGCACCAATAGCATCAAGACGATCAGCATCTTGCACCACCCCGAACTCTAGAGAGCATTCCTGATCTTTAAGTCCTGAAAGCTCRTCTTTAAAACCTGTGCAGATCATCATAGAATTTTCAAGGGTTCAGCACTTCAACTGCGTAAACAATGTCTTTGTTGTAAATCAAATAAAAGAAAAAAATGCCTTTCTAAGAGGTTCGGAAGGAGAGATAAAGAAAATTTACAAAAGGAAACATAACAATTAGAAACTCGGAAGTTGACTGTCTACATCATAGGGTAAAACTTAATTGCATGCATATACTAAATTAAATAATCAAGAAACAAAATCAAAAACACCAGATACATGGGAAATCTCCTGAACAACAGGCCATAAGTGAGAAACAWAAGTCATATTTCATGATGGCAACGAGAAYAGAATCTCCCACTCCACAAAATTTCAACCAAACAAAAATAAAGATATCCTCCCAAAATCAAGAATACTCTTCAATACGAGAAGGAGAAAGTCAGCTCACAGCGAAGTCTACAGCATTTCTTACATACTAGTACTTTGTATGCAAGGATTGAACTAACATGCTAATCTTTGTGGCAAACTCAAGCAGTGCATAACTGTGAGTCTGTGACATATGACATGATAAGGCCATGATGAACATTGTGAAAAACTTCCTGCAGACGCCTATGACATACCAAGGTGGACCATTCTACATAAGCTGGTTGTGTCTTCTTGTTTTAAAATGCAATTGCAGAGCCCTTGAGGCACACTATCTTCCCTTCCTGCCACACATCTTAGCCCTTGTCAAACACCGATCCATGGTCATCTAATAACCTTAGAGCAGCTCGTTGCTGCAAATCAAGGTAACATGCACAAACTTAATTTCTTTAATGTCCAATGCCCACAACCAATAAAACAACTGTGACCCTAGACCAGACTGCAGGAACACCAAGTTGTGACTCRAAAGAACTTAACAAACAAGAAAGCTCCTCCACTTGCTGATGAGTCCCAAGCGGAACAGCTCAGCAACATGATCTAAGACGAGATTTTTCTCAAATATGAGCCCCTACCCAAAAGACCAAATGGTTTACTCCATTGGCAACATCTCTTTTTCTTAGGAACATAAACGCCATAGTGTCTCCCTACAACTAAGCCGTTTAGAAAACAAGACTCCTTAAAGCAAGACACCATTCCTCTTACAACTGTAGCAGCTACCAATTCAGCCTTTTGTGATCAAAGATTACCAGCCTGATCATGAATTCTTGAGCCACTCCATGAACACTTTGTTCTTGTCCGACATATTAACAAGTGTTGAAATGCCCAAGATGCACAAACACAAGGTTCTGAAAGTGTCATAGAATATAAAAGAAGAGCCACAATCATACAGTTTGCATCCACGCAAAACCTTGGCTAAAAACCACCCGARTCAAACCATGGTCATGTGCCCCATGTCTCAGTCCAAGACAATTACATGCCTGCCAATTGTTTATATTGGGACTAGCATCAGGCAGTGAGTCAACTGTCAACATTAGCATGTTTATTGTTTTCAGCTTCCAAAGACTGTTTACACGGTTGACAACATTACCTTAATTAACTGGAGAAAAAGGAACCTTCAGCATATTGTGAATGAATCTCTAGGGAAATAAACCACAATTATAATATTACTTTTGCTTGTAAAGCAGATAGCACTGTCATTAGTTAAAGGGAAACATGTCACAATTATAATTGCCTCAAACAGTCAAATCTAGAGAGTACATTTAAGGTAACATAAGAATGATATATCACCAGATTCATGAGAATCATGACCATTATCTCATAAGCTTCAAGGAAGAAAAAAAGTACAGAATTTGTGCAGAATTCATAAACCAATGAACTGAGTTTGTGTTGTTGCGCGTACAAGCAAGTAGAGCTAGTAACTTATGGACTCAAACTCTCAAAAACTTTTCAAGTTAAAAAAAAAAATAGTAAATAAGAGAGAGAGAGGCTATAAACTAGCTGAAAGTACAAGTGTGCAAAACAGAGCTCATGAATATGCAGTACAAGTGTGCAAAGTGCCACAACCAAAAACGGTACTATTACTAACTTTTTGGAAATTCAAAATTCTAGAAGAGAGAAATTAAGTGAACAACTTCATTAACCCATATGAAAGGGATTGTTCATAAGATCACCCTTGGGTTTGGTATATTTCACATGGTGTCCCGAAAAGTTTCAAAAGTCACTAGGACATACTTAACTTTCCGTTAGTTTTTAATGGTGAAATGACGAATTGATRATATTACCCTAGCTAAACTAAGTTATCTAAATTTAATAACTTAAGAATCATTAATATCCCTCACTTTATATTTTATAACATTAAATAGAACTAAATCAACTAATAAAGAAAAAAGTCAGCCAATTTCAAAAATCAAACCCCATAAACTCTCCATAAATTTTGCTAACACCTTCATATTCAACAACCACTTCTCRAAATTATCCGGTGTTTCCAAATTGGCAATATTCAACAACAATTCAAGCAATTTTACAATCGATCCGATTGATTTTTCAATTGATTGCTCCTTCGCTTAGGTGTTGCAACGTGAGCAACCCGCATCAAGGCACGATACACGGAGAAGGTGGTTCATCTCCTAAGTGCGCTTGCTAATTTTGATTTTGGTGTACATTCAAATTTCATCCATGTTTCCATTTGCAAATTGCATTTMTTGGATTTCATATTTCTTGCACTTTCAAGCTTAGTGTTGAGCAATTTGCAACAGAGGTAACCCCGAATAATCACGACAACACCCAAATTGAATAACTACCACCAACCGATTTGCGGTTTTCAACTTGGGGTTTAGGATAGGGAAATTTTCTCATATAACTCATGAGGTTAAGCCTAATAGCTCATATACCCTGAGGTATTAGGATTGCCTCGGGTACGTATGAGATTAAAGTATAATAGCTAACGTAACCTTAATGGTAACGGAATGCTAACGCCGTTAGTGTTTAATCTTAGTTTCTTCTTTCTTCCTCCTTCCTAGAGTTCCTACCCTCCCCTCCCCTCCCTCCCTATCCATTTTTACCTCCATTAATCCTCAATTGCTCATGTAACCAACAAATATTTCAACACTCTCAAATCCAAAAAAAAATTCTTTTCAACAACAATAATTTGACACTCAACAACGACAACAAAACCTTATTTCACATTTTCAACAATAAATCGACACTTAAGATATCACAAGTGCACCTGAATTACTTGGTTGTTGCATCGGATATGGGAAAAGCGTTGGGGTGGTTATCTGGGTTAGGCGGTTAGCATTGATGTATTTGCTGTTGTAGGTGGTGTTGTTTGTTGTAGCTTTTCTAGGTAATGTTGGTTAAGGCTTTCAATGGCTTGTTCTTTGTGGCTTCTTCAAACAAAACCAGTAATTTAGAGTTTGGAACTGCAATTCTTCATGGTTTGTTCTTTGTGGTCATTTGGCTTCGTAACAGCAATAAAAATTCGACACCCAAATTTGAATTTTTTGGTAATTCATCCACAACAAATTTGAATATGTGTAATTCATCCACAACAACTTTGAGTAATTCATCAAAAAAATTCATCCACAATAACCCACATTCGAATTGCAAATTGAGTAATTCGTCTAAAATATCATCCACAACCTACATTCGAGCCGCCATTGATGGAGGTTGAGTTCTTCCATGSAAGTCGAACTTTCTCTTGGAACAATTCGTTATATTCGGACCCTAATTTCAAATTAATCCCGAATAACTGAATTCGAATTAGAATTGTGTTACGAAGTGTGAAATTGTATTCGTTGAATCTAGGTTCATGATGTTCGAATTTGTATTGTTGTTGTTTGAAAAGGAAGAAGATTACAAAAATTGGGTTAAACGGATGGAAACCTAAGAGAGTCATGACGTCCGTTAGTCATAAGGTTACGTCAAGTATTAGACCGTATTAAACCCCAATCTCAGGTATTGTAACCTAATTTCGGGGGGTTACTTGAGGCAAACCCAATACCTCATGGGTATATGAVCTATTAGGCCTAGCCTCAAGGGTATATGGGGAAATCTCCCTTTAGGATTTCGAATTGGGGGGGTTGTTCGCGCTTGTTGTTTGATTTGGGTTTCAAATTTTGGTGGTTGGTGTTGTGTCATTGTTGCTCATGGATGATGTTCTTTGTACGTCTGATTTGAGTCCATTTGAAAGGGAAAATTGTCGTTGCAATTATAGTGGTGGTGGTGGTGGTGGTGGTGTTAAATTCGTGGTGCTAGACTGCTAGCAAAGTTAAGTGGTGCAGGCAATTCTTATGGTGATCATAGTGGTTCTTTGATGTGAACTTATTGTAATTTTTTATTTTATTCTTAATATTTTCTAGTGCTTTGAATTATTCTAATTTGAACTAAATTTTTTTACATAAGCATTGTAGTGCTTAAATAAGTTGAACGGAAGTGAACATAGCTTAACTCTTATGAAATATTTTGGTAAAATTAAGCACCACATGAAATATGAAACTTTCATGATGCACGTGAAATATAACAAACCATAGGTGTTAGGATCTAAGCCCTTTTTAATATGTTTCTTTAAGTTTAGAGTCTTGCTTGGTGGGTGTTTTGTGCGCGTCACCCCCACAATCGCCTTAAAATAGTGCTTTTAGAGTCTAGAATGGTGCTTTTAGAGTCGGTTAACTTTTGTTTGAGTGTCCCATAAGGAAAGTTGTATTCATTTAATTTATCCTCTTTAGAGGGAAGGTGATATAAGAGAACTGTGTATTCCCAAAAGTTTCTCCATACTCATGCTTTAATTTTTAATGCCTTTATAGATGTTGTACCCAGTCCCATCCAAAATTCCAAAGTCGCATCGAGAAAACAAGGTTTAGTCCCGCTTGTGCACGTTTTGTTGTAGTCAGTTGCTCAAGCCTTATACGCCCACCTTTAAAAAAGTATCCCCTTTGCGTTGATGTGTGCTCGCAAGGCCCCTATTCCGCACAAGGCTTGCATTCTCGCCTCAAAAGGCAAGAGCACGCTCCACGTTCTGGCGTCAAGACGCTAGGATAGAGACAATAAGGCACCCCATGAAAATTCCCAAAAAGAAACTAATCACAAAGTCATTTCCATGGTGGACCACCTTCACTAGCTACGGGCTTCCCTCGTCTTGAAGGACCAAAATTTACATTTTCCCCMTTTAAGTTGGTAATGTGCAAGTGTAACTACATACATAATATATTTGGGATTTGAAGAGGTTTGTCCTCAAATGATGCACCTTATGGCTTATGCATACCTCTTGCAAAACTACTAAATGAAAACCTATCATGATGGCAAATTAATCAAAATTAAATTATTCTAGGAGTCTAGGGTAGGTAGATAACTAGATAAGTGGAACACACTACTTATTTTATTTTTTTATTTTTTATTTAAAAAAAAAAAAAAAAAATTTACGTAATGCATGAGTAAAACGAAGTGTAGTTTAGTTTCTTTTAAATGAATTAGTTTTGATTAATTAAAAAAAAAATTAATGTGTCAAACTTCTCATGCAAACACGCAAAGTGCAAAATTTTCTACAAGAACATACCCAATTTTTCTATGATACCCACTATCTTCATCTTCTTGCTCTCTTCTATGTCTTCTTGSTCAAGAAACAACTCAATTAACTTTTCCTCATCAGAATCTCTGTGTTCCAAAGGCCACAAAATGACTAACAAAAGAAAGTATAACCACATGCTGAATAAAACGGGGGCACAAATGGAGAAGTTTTGTGTGTGTGTGTGTGTGTGTGTGTGTGTGGTGGGGGGGGGGGGGGGGGGGGGGGGGGGGGGGGGGGGGGGGGGGGGGGGGGGGGAAGGCAAGATCTACTCCTCTAAGCCACATACATTCCAACATATTCAAGGAAGAGCAGAGTTATGCCAATGGTTGATTGAGAGACTGAGTAGGACAAAGAAAGGAATAAGGATGACAAGACTATCAATAGAGAGGATTGTCAAATTTGTGTTTTATTCATTCGAGGAAACAAATGAGAAGGTTGTTTGTATAGTATTAGTGGTGATCCCTAGAACCATTTGCAGTGCAATCAAATCATATCAGCTGCCTTTCCCTACTCTTAGCCATTACTCTATTTTATCACCAAACTTGTTGCCTTTAATGTTCATTTGAGTTACTGTTGAATACATAGGTTGTGTCTGTTGTGGATTGGATTGCTGACCACCAGGCCAGAAAGCTTCCTGAGTTTTAAAATTTTAAATGACCTTGATATACTAAATYTTTTATAGAAAAGAAAAAACAAATCAGATTCCCATTTCAGAATATCATCAACAAGCTCAACATTCCGATTTATACAATTCTAAAGTCTAAGCCATCGTTAGCATGAAGTTTTAAGTATTCTAAATGACAGAATATTTTTACTATACATGCTGTACCTTGGTAAGTGTTGTACTAATCATAATTCATCTACAAATATATTAACATAAGTACATAAGTAACATAAAATATACAATTAAATAGAGGGACACAGATAAAAATATGAGATGATTTTAAGAACAAGGGGGGTAAGCAAAGGCTTTTAAGTTTTAAAGTAATCTCAAGACCAAGTCAAGCACACTACATACTAGCAAAGAGAAATTAAGAAACACTAACTTGCAGCAGTAAATCCGGCAACGATACAAAGGCAACAAAAAAGAGCTCTTCTAAAGAAATGGACAAAACTTCAGAGAAGATTCCAGCAAAGAATCCAAGACTGAAACTGACCTAGCATATTTGTAATCTCCTGGAATTAATCATACAAATAAAATACACAATCAGTAACACAATTAGAGGAAACATAAAGACACTGATGTCAATAACACRTGTATGACACAGATGGTGCGAGAGTAAATTGGAATTTGGAAGCAAGAAATTAGTTACACAATTTTRAAATCGTGAACTAATCTTTCTATTCTAACTTCAAACATGAGAAATTGAATTTAGAGATGTAAGTATGAAGGATTACCAATATCATGTAAAAGTGCAGCAAGTTCCACCTAAAAGCATACAAAAAGTAGAAGTCAATGAGCAAGACATATAGAAAGGCCATAATATACTAATGTTATTCCACACTTCATGTAAGTACGTAGCCTTGTTCTTATCCAAGCATGTTCTTTTTACTTTACTACGGAAAAGGTCTCAAGCACAACATATTTCAAAGGCTTGCGTAAGTAAACTTGATAGGAGGATTGTTTGGATTCCTAGCACATTCTCTCTCCCATTTGAGATGTCCTCCTCATCTCCCCATCTCCCAATAAAGATTGATTCAATAKGCTAGGATCTTAGGCTACTACTTCTTAGCATGTATGGTGAGTAAATATAAATTTCAATGTCACATTCATCCAAATCTTTTGAATCAGAACATATATAAAAARTCTGATTGCAATCATTAATCTAACTAGAATTTTGGACAATTTCATACAATGCATGCATAGCCTTGCAATCAAAGTCAAATGACTCCAACCCTAGTTCTATGTAGGYCAGATGAAGCATCTAAACACAAAACATCGTCTATCATAGGAAATATTAGGTTTGTTTGGCCCCTCATCAGAGAAAAATCATGACATGGATGCAATTCCTTGCAATCAGACTCGAGATCAAGCTTTGTTTTGATACAACCCCGGGTTTTTCACATAGATATAGCCAAAACTGATCTCAATTGTGGCCAAGGTGGAGGTCTGACTAAATCCAAGGAGAATAAAAGCTTATTGTATCGGTATTTAGAGAGAGAAGAGAAGAGAATTGGAGAAGGAAAGGATATTCTTATTCGTGATCATGATGATTACACCCAACTACCTTGTATAACTGTATAAGACTTCTTACATCATTCAAGCAGTTAACAGGAAGTAATTAAAATTACTAGTGGCTCAACAAACACTCGCCTAAATGACAAAAGAGCAATTTGTTAGGAGTTTGTTATGCACTAAGTCACTAACAACTCACTAGATTCGCTAATTCAGTATTTCCCCCCTCAACCGCCATTTTACCAATCATTTTCCCATCATTTTGTGGCTCATTAAGTTCCCCTAGGACAAAACCAGCTAAACATTTGCCAAATCACCTTCCATTTCACTAATCGTTTTATCATGCCTTATGCAAAATTAACCATCCAAACTACTCAAATCATACTCTGAAAAAGGATATAATATATAGTTTGATCAGAATCATCCAAGCAACTAAACAAATTGGACAACATCAAAAGCAAAAGAGTAATTACAACCATACCATTCACTGCCTTTTTCTGGCAATCACACGACCAAAACCTAGCACATCAAGTAGATTAGAACGCACATTAGCATTCATCAGAACTCACCTTGAAACATAGCACAGAAGCCTAGCAGCAATCATCAGACTCAACTCGAACCAAACAACAACTTCAAATCAAACTCTAGCACACAGGATATATTAGGTTTGATCAGAATCATTCACGCAAACTAAAAATTGCAAGTATTTTTTTCTTGCCAAATTTTTTTTTTTTTTTCCAACACTGTCAATACCTTTCTGCTTTGCCAAATCGTACTCTAACACAAATATATTAGGTCTAATCAAAATTATCCGCGTAACTAAACAAATTAATCAACATAAAATGCATGCGATTCGTAACAATCAACACCAAAAACCGTAGCTCTAAGCTGTGGCAAAGATAAGCATTCGAAACTCAATCCTCAAAAAAAAAAATCCATAACAAAGTAACGAAACAGCGAAATCATAAAACTAAAAAATAAACAAAAATTAAGCGAAACATGACACTTACGATGAGCATGGAATCAGGAGAAGAAGAGAGGCCTTCTTCGGCAGCAAGAGAGAGAGCTAAGTCGCGAACACGAAAAACGTGAGCTGCATCGTGAGAAGCGTCGTTTCCTTTCATCGATTCTTCAACCAATTTTTCTGCTCTCATGATTATGTCTTTCATGTTTTCCCTCTCCAGCTTTCTCTCTCTTCCCTGGTTTTGTTTTGGTTATGTCAATTGTCAAATACTCAAATGGCCAAAAGTGACGTTTTTCTAGCGGCAAAATAAAGGGGGATATCAGAGCAATCTCCAGGATTGTTCTGATTTGTCAATCCTGGGGTAAAGCCGTAATTTCGCCACTTTACTTAGGGGCTCTTTTGTATTTTGCTGTGGACTTATAAGTTAACAGCCGTCAGAAGGTCTGTTTATTGATAAACGCCGTTTTTACTTTGTTATGTGCTGTTGGGGTGTTCGATGGTTAACTGTGGTAAGCAAGTTTGGTTTTAATGTTGATATCTCTCTCGAGCTTCTTCTCTTTGTCCATTGTTCTTCTCTCTACACCTATAATCTACCTTCCTCCGTCATCCTCTGATCTACCTATACTTATCTGGCCATTATCGGTTCTCTTTACCGCCCGATTTCCTGTTTTACGCACTATCTGTATTCCTGGTATGTTTGTTCCTGTAGTTGTTTTAATTTTTTAATTCTCAATTAGTTCAATGTTGTTGATTTAAAACCTTAATCTAATTTTGTGTAGTTTTGAATTAAAGGTTGTTTTCGTTTAATTGTTTGGTCTGTTGGATGCTTGTATTGTTGTATGTTTATTTGCTTCTTTGTTTCGCTTTTTTTTTTGTTCAATGCTCAAAATGTTTGCCTGATTTGGTTATACTAAATTCTAGGGTTTCCTATTAATTCGATATGATTCTTGTGAAGCTGGTGATTTGTTCTGTTTTGTTGCGTTGACTGTAAATTCCCTATCCTGAAATGGCAATGCAGGTGATGGATTGTCCAACGCAATGTGTTCTGGAGTCGACAGAAGTTCAATTGAATTTGGCCCCAGGGTCGAGTGGTGGTAGCCGTTTGATATTCGGTGGTGATACTGGTCTTTTTTGTTCCAAAGAACCTGGTTTACATTCTCGTAAGGTAATTGGTATTCTAGTATGTTTTATCAAACATATGCATACATTTAATTTTAGACTTCTTGTGACATCCCTTTTCCTTTGCTTGATCAATTCTAGAGGAAACGTGTGGAAGCTGTTGAAGAAAATTTCTGTTTGAACGAGGTGATAATAATGTATCCCTGGTTTTATGAGTTGCTTACCTGCTTGATTAAACATTGATTCTCATCCCATGTTTTAGATTACTAATTATTTCTTAAATCCTAGGAGCCTAATTCCAGCAAGGGTTTAGCTGTTAAAGAGCAAGGCCATGTTCTAAGGGTTAGGAGTATTAGCTGTGAAAGGGTGTGTGTTTCTGTTCGATGTTTTCTTTTATCTGAAATCCTATTGACTATTAATTTGCCTTAGTTTTGCTGATTTAGAAGTTAACATTAATTGGATGGGCAGGGTCCTAATGTAATTTGCAAGGTGGAAATGTTTGGTAAAATTGTGGGTGCATTTGACCAGAAGTGTAGAGGTTGGGTTATTGAAATGGGTTTTGGGGGCATGTTGAATTTGGTTAGTATGAAATTGCC
>SNQN01001265.1:45413-73435 GCA_008642245.1 Bassia scoparia
CGTGAATAACCTATATAGGCACGGTGGCGATCCCCTCAATTCGACGACACACCCCAACGCATTCACATGCGGATTCCATGGCTCAACTCCATGACACTGAAGCTGAGGTCACGCCCCTCCTAAGGCGGGGCGAAGCCCTACAGTGTGTGTTTCTGTTCGATGTTTTCTTTTATCTTAAATCCCATTGACTATTAATTTTCCTTAGTTTTGTTGATTTAGAAGTTAACTTTAATTGGATGAGCAGGGTCCTAATGTAATTTGCAAGGTGGAAATGTTCGGTAAAATTGTGGGTGCATTTGACCAGAAGTGTAGAGGTTGGGTTATTGAAATGGGTTTTGGGGGCATGTTGAATTTGGTTAGTATGAAATTGCCTCGATCATTGTGTTACTGGCTTATGACTAGGGTCGACCATGTAAATGAGCGTCTTGTAGTCGGGGGAGTTTCTTTTAGGTTCTCAAGCAATCAGGTTAGATGGGTGCTAGGTTTGCCTAAGGGTCCCTTTCCTGTTCCAAGTTCTTTTGCAACGGACGAAGAATTATTGGAAGTCAGTGAGTTCCAGCAGAAATATGAACAAGTTTGGTCAAGTTATGATCGGAGGTCTGGAAAACAGGTCGTTCGAAGGGGTTTGGCTGTAACACCTGCTGTAATTAGGAGGTTGCAGGGTAAGTTTGAGGACGACGACATGTTGGAGTTCAAAATGTTGTTCTTATTGGTTTCTCTGGAAATGGTCTTGTGCCCTACTCAGTCTAGTCGATTCCCTAATGAACTCGTCCCAGCACTTGGGTGTGCTCGTGCCCCGCGGAAGTACAATTGGTGCTCTTTAGTTCTGGATAGGTTGATGGGCAGTGCTAAGCGTTTTTCGGATCGTTTTTATGAGGATGGTTACGTAGGTGGCTGCGGCGGATGCACCTTATTTCTTGTTGTAAGTGTTGGTATTCTTTATTAAGTTCAATGTGTGCGTACTGTGTTGGTTTTGTAGATGTTGCCTAAGTGTTATTCATTTACATGTAGTACTTTTACTTAGATGTTTGACATCGTAATGGGGTGTTTTGTGGGGAACACGTCCTCGTTCAAGCGTGTGGAAGCTCCGGAGATTAAGAGGGGTTGCATATTTGTGACCGCCAAATAAGATGCGGATTATGGCTCTGTCGGGGATTTTGTATAGTTTTTCAAATTATTGATTGCTGTAATTTCCAGTTTGTATTTATCCTTACCCTTTTCATAAATCGTGTCTGAAGTGATTGATGTGATAACGGAGAGGAACATCACATTTGCAAGAGATGCTGATGCTCATCGGTGATGATGTTGATGATGTCATGCTTGATATTTTGTCCTAAACTGAGAACTTCTTGATAATTTTTTATTTATTAGACTTTTTTTTTGTTGTATCAATAAGTGTGTATTTCATTATAATTGCATAAGACTAGTAATATATAATGTTCTGTTTGCAACATCTTTTTTTCCTCGAGTGTTTTTTTATATGAATATTTTCCGGATGTGTTACATATTCAGGATTGGTGTCCCTTATCAATTTATCATAGTTGATTGAAAATCATCTTAAATTTTTTGTATTTTGGGATACAGGTTTCATTTCATTTTTATTTCTGCAGATTTTGCTTTTCTTGTAATCATTCACTTTTACTTTCATGGTAGCAAATCAACACAATGCAAAACGTAATAGTACATGGGCGGACATCCAACCATGTGCATAGATTTCTGTTAATTTGATTTTCAGCATTACTCGCATTGTATTGTAATCCCTAATTCAACTCAAATTAGACGAACAACAGCACAACATGCACCTAGCACAACCACAATAACATACTGAATACAAATCGCTAGCTACCAATTGTTGCCAAATACAACTCTAAAGTTTGTTGTTCCAAAAGTCAGGTCATACAGGTTTGATGTGCGATGAATGGTTGTAGCTACATTGTTCTTAATTAASTTAAACAATTACACCGTAGACAATGTAAAATCAAAAAGCTACCGCAATATTGTTGTCAACCTAGCAAGTCGTCCAACATCCTTACAACGATCATCATCATGGTGATTAGAATTCCTCACTTGGGTCAGGCTCGCCCCAAATCTGATTTGCCAGATACTTTCCACAGTACAGGATGCTTCCATTCTTAATAGGATAGTCMGACAGTTTTCCGACCCTCGGGATCTCAACCATGTTGTGCATCAAATAGAATTCCTTGTATTTGTATCCGGCGTATTCAGCCCAGCGGTTGTAAACCTCTATCATATCTTCTGATGGTGCAAAAGTTGTGGTCCATTTTACAGGATCCTTGTCAACAGCCTCGACAAAGGTAACCTGTTTAAGACGGGTGTTGGTGTTGAAGTAGTAGTCCTGAGTCATACACACAGATTTAGTATATTAACATTGTTCAATTAATATGTCGATCCATATACTTTTTACCGTAGTTATTGCAAAATTTTTATTCGCACTTACAATGAATCAATTCAGGTATACCTACACGATTTTAGATTACTATTTTTACGATGCTACATTTATTCTTATCCAATGACAGTGCGAATGTTGTGCAACAAAACTGAAGTGGGGATGTAGTTTAACTCATAAAATTGCAGATATAATTACACAGATGGCTGATTACAAGAATCAAATTCCTTCTTAAAACCTTGGAATTAATTAGCTTAATAATTAAATTGCAAAATTATAAATAGCTTGTTAATTGATACTGCATGCGGAACTTCACATTCCAGTCTCCTTTGATGGGCCATTTGCAAATCAAGTCAGTCATTCCAATTAGCCCAAATATGACAACGAGCATAACTTATTGTACTTGCCTGATTACACACAACTAACCCATTTATACCAGACCAAAAGCTAGATTAAGACAAGATTAACAAWCASAACATATTTAACACAACAAATTTAACCCTAATCTAGTTTGCTAACAAGATAAATACAATTAACCCAAATMCAACACAACAAGCAAATTTAAAGSCARCCTTAGTCTAWTCAAAACACTACAAATWSACCARAAAATTAAAACTAAATACTAACCTCGCTSCCCTTCACACCAATGTAGTCTCYATCCTTCACTCYGGAGTCTTCAGCAGTAGTCTCCATCGTTATGTTGCAACCAGTGCAATGGAGTAGGATTTTCTCAGGAGTTGTGTCTAGCTTTGCCGCATAGTCCTCAAAGATGTGTTTGAATCGATCTCCTGGATTCATCTCKTACCATACACCTTCATCAGAGGGATGTCCACTGTAAACTAACACGCAAATGTGGTTTATGAACTCTATTGACCCTTCACTTGAGCCGTTGCCATCTTCATTGACTTTCCCATCAGAAGGTGACTCTAGCATCTGTTTCTGCATGTYCGGACTGAATTTGGACACCACYTTACCTAGGAGTTTGTCAACTTCTGCAAGTCCTTCGTAGAAAAGCTTCATATGCTTTTCAAACTTATCCTTKTTGAACTCCATTGATGAGTCAGTACTACGGCTTGTTGCCTCCGCAAAGTCCAGGAATCGACGAAGTTTCTTRTTGATTGCGTTGCTTGAAAGCTGACGATGGGTGTTTGGTTTTTTCCTACAAGCCTTCTTTTGACCGATATGAAGGCCACCAGATCTAACACTTGGAGGGCTCTTTGAATTTTGGGAAGGAACATTCCTTGTCGCAGCAGGGCATTTTCCTTTCCTCCTTCTCTCATTACGCTCAAATGTTTTGAGCTTGAACCCATTTTGGTTGTGGATGACTGTTTCAAAACAATGTTTGGTTATGTGTCTGAGGAAGTGGCTACCACAGAGGTTTCTGAGAAAGAGGGCAAAAGCTCTCTGCTTTTATACAGAGGACGAAGCTAGGGTTTGTCTTGACAACGATAAGCTCAATTATAGATTGATTATATTGCTTTAAATACTACTTAACTCTAACTAACCGATGACTAATTTAATATAATTAACATGTGGCAGCTTCCTTGGACGAAACATGTCCTCATATAACCGTTGTGAAACAAACAATTACTATAAAGTATTGTTGATATATATGATTAAGATTGGTGGGGCCTTCCTTGTTGAATGTTGTGAAGTGGTCCAACATTATAAACAAGTCCAACCTCACTATGACCCAGCCCATGTAACTCATTTGGACAGTCCCATACGTATGCATTACAAACATTGCAAGGGTAATAGGTAGTAGTCCAACATTATGTATTTATTTCATTAATAAAATTTCATTTTTTATACTAAAATATCTTTTTAATAGAGTTAATCATTGAAATTATCAATTTTTCCTAGTCAACCTTAATTCCTTGTTAATTTAGTGGACTTAATCTTTTTTTTAGACTTAATACGTTAATAGAATGGTTGTATCCTTTTTATCAATATTTAATATAGTAGTGATTGTATCCTTTTATGAATTTGATCAATTACATTGTTCACAATTCTATTCTTTAGATACGTCATTCGTTTATCACGTTTTTCATGTAATATATTATTGAAAGTTCAACACTCTATGGTTATTTGACTAATGACCTTACATTTTGAATACTCTAACATCCTTTTAACATAGTTAATCATTGAAATTATCAAAATATCCTAATGAACTATCACTATTAAAATTCATTGAGTGAACTTTATCTTTTTTGTAGACTTAATACGTTAACACAATGGTATGTTCAATTAAATTGTTCAAAATACTATTTTTAAGATACGTCATTTTTTTTCACGGTTATCGTATTTGTTCATGTGACCTTTGAATTAGTCGTATATGATTTGTATTCTGGTGACAATTTTAGGTTATTTACAAATCTAATAAAATTAAATTCCCAAATTTATTCTTAAAATGAAATTAAGCCTACGGGCTTTAATCAAACTTGAACCATGGCTAGTTGTTGGTCTAGAAACATCCGCTACACCACAACCGTTCATTTGTCTATATAAACCCTTCCCCTTCATCAAATCATTCACTCACCATCTCAAACTTACTTCCAAAAAACCAGAAAACTCTTCCCTTTTCACATCCAAAACCCTAAAATGGATATTAAGCAATCGTCTCCTAAAACTGATGATGTTTGTAACTCACTCGCTATTGTAGTGTATGAAGCACCAACCCCTGTCCCTCTAGAGATCCAGTATCCGAAACCACCCACCGGCAAGAAAAGAAGGAGTTCCAGACTTAGGGCTAGGGCAAAGAAGACTAAACCACTACCTCCGCCGGAATCCAGTGCAGCCCTTGCAACTCCATGTGTCTCCGATGTCCCTGTGATGCTTGCACTCCCTCCCTCTGCTCCTCAAGAAGACCCTATCTACAAGGCTTTTCTCGACCATGTGAAGGCTAACCCAGAGAAGTACCCTGATCTTTTCTAGGTTAAGTCAGATGTAATTTATCTTTAGCTTTATGTTAACATAAATAATTGTAGTTTGTTTATGGATGTTAGTACCTAAAGGCGATGTTCAACATTAGTGGTTTATGATGTTTTGTGGTATTTTGGGTTGATTGATGTTATGGTTTATGCTCTCTGAAGTATGTATCGACGCCGTTTAGGTGACTAATTATTGTAACCTTTTGGGTATGTAAGTTTGATTAATATAATGTGATGGAGACTTGTAGTAGTTTCGTTTCGTTTCATTTTGTTTAGCACTAATTAGATTTGATCGTGTTAAACAAATTAAGCTATCAATAATTCCTGATTGTTTTACAGTTGTTGTCCTGTCTTCAATTGCCATTTTAAGTACCGAGAATCTACTTTGAGTTTGAAAGCTAGCTCGATGGTTTTTTTTTTCAAATTTTTGCTTGCTTTTCAAGAGTTATTCATCATTTACTGTTTTGTAGTCTGCATTTAACCGATGGTTGGTTGTCAGTTTTTCACCATTAATCACATATTAATGAGCTGACGTCATAAATATGTCACCAAACGTCAACCGTAGGCATTATAGAGTTTGATTTAAAATTATTAAAAAGGGTTATGGGACTAATGTAGTATAGGATAAATGTACCTAGTTTTACCATGGTAATTGAATTTAAAGGTTATCACTATTTAAATATTTGTAAATAGTTTACTTTATGGGATTAGATGTTTATAAAAAGTAAAACTATAACATCGTTAAAACCCACATGAACACAAAAATATTGTAATACTTGAATTAAACATGAATTAAAATACTTTTACATCGTTTAATGTAATTCATAAATGTATCACCAAACCGGCAAACGGTACGATTTTCAGCCCAACACTGGTCAATTGACTTAAAAATAGAACCCAAGTTGACGGTTTGACTACACACAACACAACTTTAATTTGTTAGAAATCTAATTGGGAGACGGTTCGATTTTCAGCCCAAGACAGGTCATATGACTAAAATACGTAACCATAGTTGACCCTTTGACAAACCACAATTCATCTTGAATTTGATAGAAATCAAATCGCCTAAATTGAAATCAAGAATATTTTAAAAATACTGTACTTCAAGAATTCATATGAAATTTGTAAGAAATCAAGAATTCATATGAAATTATTCCAGCGAAGTGTCACCTGATTGGCATTCGATACCATTTTCACCCCAATATATGTCGTATGACTAGAATACGGAACCGTATTTGACCGTTCGACTAAGCACAATTCAACTTCAATTTGCTAGAAATCAAATCGCCCAAATAGAAATCTAGAATATTTTAACTCATATAGAATTCATATGAAATGATTCCAGAGAAGTGTCACCTGTTTGACATTCGGTACCAATTTCAGCCCAATAAAGGTCTTATGACTAAAATACGGAACCGTATTTGACCGTTCGACTAAGCACAATTCAACTTGAATTAGCTAGAAATCAAATCGCCCAAATAGAAATCTAGAATATTTTAACTCATATAGAATTCATATGAAATGATTCCAGAGAAGTGTCACCTGTTTGGCATTCGGTACCAATTTCAGCCCAATAAAGGTCTTATGACTAAAATACGGAACCGTATTTGACCGTTCGACTAAGCACAATTCAACTTGAATTAGCTAGAAATCAAATCGCCCAAATAGAAATCTAGAATATTTTAACTCATATAGAATTCATATGAAATGATTCCAGAGAAGTGTCACCTGATTGGCATTCGGTACCAATTTCAGCCCAATAAAGGTCTTATGACTAAAATACGGAACCGTATTTGACCGTTCGACTAATCACAATTCAACTTGAATTAGCTAGAAATCAAATCGCCCAAATATAAATCTAGAATATTTTAACTCAGATAAATTTCATATAAAATGATTCCAGAGAAGTGTCACCTGATTGGCATTCGCTACCATTTTCAGCCCAATAAAGGTCTTATGACTAAAATACGGAACCGTATTTGACCGTTCGACTAAGCACAATTCAACTTGACTTTTTTAGAAATCAAATCGCCCAAACAGAAATCTAGAATATTTTAACTCAGATAGATTTCATGTGAAATTATTCCAGAGAAGTGTCACCTGATTGGCATTCGGTACCATTTTCACCCCTATATAGGTCATATGACTAAAATACGGAACCGTATTTGACCGTTCGACTAAGCACAATTCAACTTGAATTTGCTAGAAATCAAATCGCCCAAATAGAAATCTAGAATATTTTAACTCATATAGAATTCATATGAAATGATTCCAGAGAAGTGTCACCTGATTGGCATTCGGTACCAATTTCAGCCCAATAAAGGTCTTATGACTAAAATACGGAACCGTATTTGACCGTTCGACTAATCACAATTCAACTTGAATTAGCTAGAAATCAAATCGCCCAAATATAAATCTAGAATATTTTAACTCAGATAAATTTCATATAAAATGATTCCAGAGAAGTGTCACCTGATTGGCATTCCCTACCATTTTCAGCCCAATAAAGGTCTTATGACTAAAATACAGAACCGTATTTGACCGTTCGACTAAGCACAATTCAACTTGAATTAGCTAGAAATCAAATCGCCCAAATATAAATCTAGAATATTTTAACTCAGATAAATTTCATATAAAATGATTCCAGAGAAGTGTCACCTGATTGGCATTCGGTACCAATTTCAGCCCAATAAAGGTCTTATGACTAAAATACGGAACCGTATTTGACCGTTCAGCTAAGCACAATTCAACTTTACTTTGATACGGAACCAATGTTGACCGTTTGACTAACCACAATTCAACTTGAATTTGCTAGAAATCAAATCACCTAAATAGAAATCAATAAGGTTTTTACTCAGATAGAATTCAAAAACAACTTATTCCAATGAACATCAACTGATTGGCATTTGGTACCATTTTCAGCCCAATAAATGTCTTATGACTAAAATACGGAACCATTGTTAACCGTTTGACTAACCACAATTCAACTTGAATTAGCTAGAAATCAAATCGCCTAAATGGAAATCAAGAATGTTTTAACTCAGATAGAATTCAAAAACAACTTATTCCAGTAACTGTAACCTGATTGGCATTCGGTACCATTTTTAGCCCAATAAAGGTCTTATGACTAAAATACGGAACCATATTCAACCATTCGACTAACCACAATTCAACTTGACTTTGTTAGAAACCAAATCATGCAAATAGAAATCAACTAGTTTTAGACTCCAGTAAAATTCAACTTGACTTTGTTTGTAATCAAATCACTTAAATAGAAATCAAGAAGTTTTTAACTCAAATAAAAAACATACGAAGTAATTACTGATCAATTATTTTTCTCAAATCAATTACTTCTATTAATCGTACAAAATACATTTCCCTTTTACCAACCGTAAAATTCATACGAACAGATTACAGCTTTTAATTATATTTACCGTATAAAATGCATTAACGATTCGGAATTATATTATTCTGAGATCAAATACTTTTATTAACTCAAAATAATCAAAGTAACATAAAAGAGTCGAGATGATTGGTAACCGTCAGATTCATTTCTAAATCCAACGGCATACTATTGATCTCCCACGGATTGCCAACATGTCATATGTAGTATTTTCGTTTCCCGCTTTTGGCGGGATTCCTAAACCTGTTGGTCCTTAAAAAGGCGGAAAAATATTTTGACAACAAAATTTCAAATTTTCCCCCTAAATTTCTGGTGAATTTCCCATATAAGGAGGTTGACATCTCCTTCTTCAAAGCTAAACAACCCACACATATTACACAGGAACATGCCCAAATTCCTAATTATCTAACACAAGAGAAAACAGAATAAATATGAACTCCCAATCAAACAACATCCAAGCAAACATGGATCACCAACATCCAATTAGCCCCTCAACAATTGACCTCATGGAGAGGTTGTGTCCAGGCGAAAATGAGATTGATTTCCGACAATACCASTTCTTTGTGGAAACCAAGATGGGAAGGAGATACATTGCWGTSAAGGACTTGTGTGAAATCATTAMTTCACCTAATGGTCGCACAWTGAAGGAATTTCCTAGATTAAAGATGAYYCTGAATGAAGGAGARGTACTTCCGGCRCATCTGCCGAACTACAATGACMTGTTAGGAATGATTCARCTGGAGGAACTAWCCTTGAAGCTTGAATTATTGACCATGGAGGTMACCCCATCCACCTTGCTAGCTGAATGTGGGGTGTTTGATCAACTGAAGGACCCTGTTCCAGTGGTGGATCTAAATAATGAAGTGTATGCTTTTGGCAACAACYAGRTATCAATCCATATAGGCTCATACACCGATAGCCTTCAGGTAATGTATATGCCTAAAAATCTGCTATCTTTATCTTTTCTTCTAGAACGTAGGACTATGATATGGTATCCCGCAGTGCGTGCACACATGCTAAAACTATACCCGACATACAGTCAGTGTCATTGTTTACAAACCGAAAACAAAGTTGCCGTATGGAATGCAAGAGGGGTTACAAGGCCATCATTCCACACCAACTTTGGCAGAATATTCCGTGCTCATTCTCCTAGTATATTCATAATAACAGAGGCAAGGGCCTCTGAAGAAAATTTCAATATTGTATTCCAAAAATTGAGAGTTAACATGTGTTGGAAAATTATACCCTCCGATGGTCCTAGCGGGGGTATGGTGATTATGTGGAGGAGGTCCTTCTGCGACGTGAACGCAGAAGCAGGAATACAAGGATACTCTCTCGTTGGAACTGGTGAAGTCAAGGTACACCTCCACATTTTAATTTGTATATTACAATAAGTAAAACCACATCAACTTTTTAAAAAATTACATACTTCTGTGTTTTCCAATTGTTTGCAGGTGCTGGCTAATGGAACATCGGAGTAGTGGGCACTGTAATTTAGATTTCTTGTACTACTACTATCTTAAAGTTTGGTGTAGCTTATGTATTATTTTTAATTGTTATTGTTATGTACTGTCACAGTAAATGTGAAAGATGTCGTCAAGGTATTGGTAGTTGTTTGACTATGGAATTCAGGATGTTTATTAACTAATGTTAAAGCTAATGCGAGCCAATTGTTTATCCATTTCACCTCTTAAGAATGCAAGAAATTTAAGTCACAAAACATTAGGATAAGGAGTAGCATTATAATTAAGATAATTGTGGAACAACACAAATAAGACACCAACTGACTACAATATTTTACTTATGGGAAGTGCTTGATATTACATCCGGCAAACTGCTATGGGAAGTGCTTGATAAGCGCAAACACTGGAAAGATACACCTTGCTTGATGAAAACAGACAACTAGATGGTACAGATCATCATAGGTACAGATACCATTAACAAATTCAGTTCATGATAGGCACGATCAACATCATTATCTTCAAAGGATAGCTCATTTCTACAAACAAGATCATCGACAAGATCGACGACTGGAACTGAGTCTCCGAGATTGACAGCAAATGAAACAGTCTTCCTCCTCTTGACCTGTGTCAAAGAAAATGTACATTAAAAAATTAAATGGGTTCATTTCTAAACATTTATCACTTTGAGTTAAAGTACATTAAACCAATACATCTTTGACTCCAGATCACAATAATTTAATTAACTTGAAAAAAATGGACAAACAATGATGGGCCTAATGAAAAATTAACAGTAAAAATTTTAACCTAATCCAAGTTTGATTCAAGGTAAGTAGGCCAACCAGAAGTTTTTCACGTTCTTGCAATGAAGCAGCTCCAACACCAATGCTCTGAGAGAATTTCATGTATACAGACATCTTAGAAAACAAAAAAATAGATTTTACAAAAAAATAAAAAAACTACTGGCTAGTAATTGAAGAGTAACATACATCTTGTGTTGGCCTTTGTGAATTATCACAAGAGTCACTTTGACCAACAGGAGTCTTTGGAGCTTGTCCTTTTGGTGGCCTACCGCGCTTCTTTTGGCAATCTGTCGTGGCATTTTTTTTGCCATTGTACCAACCAGTTTCCATTGAGGACTTGTAACGCGTGCCTTTTGGTCTCCCCCTCTTCTTGGGAATTGGAGGATCCTTAACCGATTGCGTAGCCGAGTTACAGCTACARGGGGTTTGTGTARCACAATGTTCTGGTGTACYATGCCCACAGTTTGATGGAGTTMTTCCAGATCCAACACTACCTTCATGTGTGTTTTGAGACAAGGTCRRGATGGATGGAATGCATTGAAGATTTGATTGAGCTACAGAAGCAGTGTTGCATGACCTATGATGCTTGTTGGAGTTTTCCATAAACAATTCAGCATTTATGGCTCAAGACCTCAGTACAAATTGTCCCAGCGGACTTTGATGCAAGTTCTGTAGGGTTCAAAAGCAACAGCATCCGATGCAATACGTTCATAATTCTTCTTTGGTACGCGAAAGATCGTGAAATAGCAAGCTTCAAAGACTTGTGCTTACGCTCTACATCCTTTCTCCAACGCCTTAAAATGTACTTGTCGGGTATGTCTTCAATCTGCAGCTTGTCAAACACACGGGCCAAATGCCTGCACATGACCCCTTCAGTCTAAAATTTGTAACAATTGCTGGTTGCAACATGAGTAATTACATTAAAATCAACACAGTAGGTTGTACGTTTATCGGTTACCATCCATACATCTTTTTCCTTGTACTTAACCCATATCCTGTCCTGAATGACAAACTTGATGTTATCGGAGTCAATGTTCTGCTCGCTATCAACCATCACATATGTCATTTTATGTAACTCTTGCTGAAATCGAATAAAAATGTCATTTGCGTACACTTTCCTGAATAGCCGTTCCAAGCTGTATGCAGTGCACAAGTGTTGTTTGAGAACTTCACTATTTAAGTCTGCTTGATTCTCTTGATAAATGCGCTTTTCTACTGCCTGGACATACTTCTCCCCAAACTCGCAAAAAAGAGTGTCACGAGTTACATACTGATCAAAAAAACTATTCATGCTTTCGCACCTTTGGGTGGACCGCATGCTGGCCCAAAAGTGATCTGTCATGAAACAAGGGACCCACATATGACGCTCCTGAAACATATTGCTCAACCAATCGTTTTCTTCCAAGCCAAACTTCTTCACAACATCTTTCCAACGAGACTCAAAATCAAAGGGACCTAAACTATTGTACACCGCATCTCGGAGAGCGTCTTTAATGTCACAATACCTACGAAATACATACAAAAAATTGGAGACAATGTGTGAACACATAATGTGTAACAGAGTAATCAGCATCAACACCAAAATAAAATAGAGAGGTAACATATATCCAAAAAAACAACAGAAAATGCAAACAAATCAAAACAATTAAAGTCTTACTTGTCATGATAGCCCAATTTATAAGGAAGCTTTTGAAGAATGTGCCAAATGCACCATCGATGTCTTGTAGTGGGCATCACATCCTCCAACGGTTTTCTCATTGCCGCAGCTTGGTTGGTAAGAATACCACCTGGGGCAACACCATTCATGCACTGCAACCACTGCCTAAAAACCCACTAAAATGTGTCCGAATCCTCCTTTGAGATCAAGGCACATCCAAACAATATGCTCTGCCCATGATGATTGACCCCAACAAAGTTGGCGAAGGGCAAAGCATATTGATTAGTCAGGTAGGTAGTGTCAGAACATACCACATCACAGAATTCCTCATACGCCGCAATACTGCGCGGGTCCACCCAAAAAAGGTCTTTCATGTAACCTTCTGAATCGAGCCTGTGTGTGTGGTAGAATTTTGGATTATCCATATGCATCTTGTCAAAGTAGGAGATGAGGGCATTCAAGAACATGTTTTTTTTTCGGTTTTTCTCGATAAACTCGAAACAGGATTTCAAGGCTTTTCAAATCGAGTTAGCACATGGCGACTTCTCGTGCTTTCTTGTTTTCCAGTCAATTGCGTCACATTTTTTCTGAATCCGCCAATATTAAATTCATGTCTTGATTTCTAGATTCTTCTATGAATTTGTCAATGTTTAAATACGCAGCACATACCGCAGAAAATACGTGAAAATAGAAAATAATACATCCGGAATTACCGTGGACTCTAAAACCTAGAAATCCTTGCTGGGAGAGCCAGGGTGTTGTGGCGTATAAGGGAAATACGAATAAAATCGAGGAAATTCGAAATATAACTCGAGGTTTCTTTGGACGATATAACTAACCATTGAGCGGATTACGCTGAATGGATGCGTATATACCGCTTCATCACGGCATGCATACTGATACGCTCATTTGAGCGTAATAGTCATTTGCGCATACGTTTTGCAGTACAATTCTTGGAAATGAAAAGCGTATCAAACGCTGGGGATGAGCCGATATATGCTCCTCACTCGCGTATATACGCCCATCCTCCAGATCGTATATACGAGTTTTTCTCTCCCAGCCAATTCGTCTCTTTGCCTCGTGCCTTACAACCCCCCTTAGCTTGCTCAGTCGACAGGCACTTGACGCACAATCCGGACTTCGAAACTTCACTTCACCGACTTTCATACACATCACACTGACAAAAGTCAGAGCACACATTCTATACATCCAAAACACTCCAAAAACCATTCGATTTTCAATTCAAAAGCATCGATTCTCTTCGAATAACAAGCGAAATAAGGGTACTAAATCTGAGATTACTCACAAAAACCTTTCGTCACTCTTTTCAAATCCTTTTGTCACTTTTATTTGATCACCATTAGTTTGGAGTTTTAATTCAATTAAGCGAATGTAGAACCTGCACCATTGTTAAGCGTATTCCATGTAAATATGTAGGATTTAACTCATATTTCATGTTTACCATGATTTTGTGCGTTTCTTCATTTAGTATCACATTAATTATTGTCAATACTACGTTTGCTTGTCTCAATAGCAATTCAATGAAAGGCGATCCTTTGAGTTTTTTTTAATTCTAACAATTTGATTGTTTGCAGTGACAAAGGTGAGAGGACAACACTATATCTCTGATGCCTTACTCAACTTCGTTTTCATGTCTTCATGTATAAAATTCAATCACACTTGTATATAATTGTTAACAAGCCGAATTTAATCGTTGGGTGCACATTAATAGTCAGAAGAATCATGGACGACCGTTTTTCTAAGCACATTATTAACATTGACTAACTCACCAAGTGACGCATTGTCATTGTAGAAGTTGGTTTGGTTTATAACAACCCACTATATACATGCCACTCTCAAAGTCAAATCAATAGGCTCCTTTGAATTCAATGTTATGAATTTATGGAACTACAATGAGACGATAGAGGCCGCACCATGCGGGCGAATCGGGGTTACAGCGATCTGATCTCGTACCAATGTCCCGCGAACCACGACTGCGTTACTTGACGGAGTGGGGCCATTCAACTTTGGCACCAATGTTTCGGGCGTCCGTGATAATAACCTACATATAAGGCAACGGTGGCAGATCCCCTCCAGTTCCGCGACGACACCACCAACCGCATTCACGCGGACTTCCATGGCTTAACTCCATGACACTGAAGTGCAGGCACCGCCCTCCTAAGGCGGGGCGAAGCCCCCCCCTCCCTACAGTGTTGTGTTCTGTTCGATGTTTTTTTTATCTTAATCCATTGACTATAATTTTTCCTTAGTTTGTTGAATTAGAAGTAACTTTAATTGGATGCAGCAGCGGTCCTAATGTAATTTGCAAGGTAGCGAAATGTTTCCGGTAAATTGTGGGTGCATTTGACCAGAAGTAAGAGGATTGGGTTTATGTAAATTGGTTTTGGGCGGCAATCTTGAATTGTTATATAATTCGCCTCGATCTTGTGTTACTGGGCTCATGACTAGGGTACGATCATGTAATGAGCGTCTTTAGTAGTCGGGGTTCTTTTTAGGTCTCACAATCAGTGATGGGTGCTCGGTTGGCCTAAAGGCTCCTCCTGTTCCAGAGTTCTTGTTGCAACGGACGAAGCAATTATGAAGTCAGCTGAGTTCAGCAGAAATATGAAACAAGTTTGTGGTCACGTATATGCGAGTCTGGAAAACAGGCGCGTTCGAAGGGTTCTGGCTCGTAACAGCCTGCGTACCATCTAGGCAGCGTTGCAGGTAAGTTCTGACGGACGACGAATGTTTGCGCAGTTCAAAGATGTTGTTCTTTTGGTTTCTCATGGAAATGGCTGTGCCCTACTTCAGTCTAAGTCGATTCCCCTAATGACACTCGTCCCAGCACTCTGGGTGGGCTCGTGCCCTCGCGGAAGTACAATGTGGTGCTCTATCTAGCTTCTGGATAGGTTGATGGGCAAGTGTAGCGTTTTCGGATCGTTTTTAATGAGGATTTACGTAGGTCGCTGGGCTGGAATGCACCTTCATTTCTCTGTTGTAAGTGTTGGTATTCTTTATAAGTTCAATGGTGTGCTCCGTGTTGGTTTTGTAAGATGTTGCCTAAGTCGTTATTCCATTTACATGTTAGTACTTTTGACTTAATCGTTTGACATCGTAATGGTGTTTTGTGGGGAACACGTCCTCGGTTCAAGCGTGTGGACAGCATCCGGAGATTAGAGGGCTTGCATATTTGTGACCGCCCAAATCAAGATGCCGATTACTGGCTCTGTCGGGGATTTTGAGTTTTTCAACATTATTGACTTGCTGTAATTTCCAGTTTGTATTATCTTACCCCTTTTCATGATCGTTGTCTGAGAGTGATTCGATGTCGCATACGGAGAGGAACATGCACTTATGCAAGAGATGGCTCCGATGCCATCGGGTGATGAGTTGATGATGTCCATGCTTGATATTTTGTCCTCAAACTGAGACATCTTGATAATTTTTTATTTAAATTTTCTTTTTGTTGTATCAATAAGTGTCGTTTCATTATTAATTGCAATAAGACTAGATACTACTAATGTTCTGTTTGCAAATCTTTGTTTTCCTCGAGTGTTTTTTTATATGAATATTTTTCCCGGGATGTGTTACTATTCAGGATTGGTGTCCCTTATCAAATTTTATAGTTTGATTGAAAATCATCTTAAAATTTTGTATTTTGGGATCAGGTTTCTAATTCATTTTATTCTGCAGATTTTGCCTTTTCTTGTAATCATTGCTTTTTACTTCATGGTAGCAAATAACAACAATCATACAAACGTAATTAGTACATGGGCGACCATCAACCATCGTCGCATAGATTTCTGTTAATGATTTTCAGCCATGACTCGCATCGTATTGTAATCCCCTATTCAAACTCAAAATTAGGACGAAAACAGCACAACATGCACCTAGCACAACGACAATAACATACTTAATACAAAGCGCTAGCTACAATTGTGGCCAAATAGCAACTCTAAATGTTGTTGTCCAATAGTCAGGTCATAACACAGGTTTTGATGTGCGATGATGGTGTAGCTACATGTTCGTTAATTAACTTAAACATTACACCGTCTAGACCATGTAAAATCAAAAAGCTACGCATATTGTCTGTCGAACCAGCAATCGTCCAACATCCTACAACGATCACATCATGGTGATTAGAATCTCACTCACTTGGGTCACGTCGCCCCAAATTCTGTTTGCCAGATCTTCCACAGTACATTCGAACGGCGGATAGCTTCAATTCTTAATAGGAAGTCCCGACCAGTTTTCCGACCCCTTCCGGGATTCAACCATTTTGTGCATAATAGATTCCTTGTATTTTGTACTCCGGCGTACTTTCAGCCCACGTGTAAACCTCTATTCATATCTTCTGAATGGGCAAAAGTTGTGGTCCATTTAACAGATCCTTGTCAACACCTCGACATAAGGTAACCTGTTTAACGGGGTGTTGGTTTTTGAAGTAGTAGTCCGTGAGTCATACAGCACAGATGTAGATATATAACATTGTTAAATTTAATAGTCGTCCATATACTTTTAACCGTAGTTATACGCAAAATTTTTATTCGCTCACTTACAATACAGTCAATTCAGGTAGTACCTACAGCGATTTCTTAGTGATTCTATTTTAACGATGACAGTTTATTCTTATCCACATGACAGTGCGAATGTTTGTGCAAGCAAAACTGAAGCTGGGGAATGTCAAGTGAAGACTCATAAAATTGCAGAATATAATTAACACAAATCGCCTGATTACAAGAATCAAATTCTTCTAAACCTGGAAATTAATTAGCTTAATAAGTTAAATTGAAAATTAGTAAATAAGCTTGTTAATTGATATGCATGGGACTTCACATCTCCAGTCTCTTTGATGGCCATTGCAAATCAAGTCATCATTACCAATAAGCCAAAATATGACAACCGACATAACTTATTGTTACTTGCCTGATAACCACAACAACACCCATTACTACCAGACAAAAGCTAGATAAGAAAGATTAACAAACACTAACATATCTAACCACAAAAATTTAACCCTAATCTAGTTTGCTAACAAGATCAAATACATTAACCCAAATCCAACACAACAAACAATTTAAAGGCAACTAGTCTAATCAAACACACAAAGTCAATCAGAAAATTAAACTAATATCACCTCGCTGCCCTCACACCAATGTCAGTCTCTATCCTCACTCTGGCGTCTTCAGCAGTAGTCTCGTCGTATGTTGCACCAGTGCAATGCGATAGGATTTTCTCAGAGTTGTGTCTTAGCTTGGCCGCATGTCCCAGAAGACTGTTGAACGATCTCCTGATTCATCCGTACATACACCGTTCATCAGATCTGGATGTCGACTGAACTACACGCAAATGTGGCTTTAATGACTCTATGACCCTTTCATCTTGAGCGGTTCATCTTCCATTGACTTTCCCATCAAGAAGTGACTCTAGCACTTGTTTTGCAGTTCGGCTGAATTTGGGGGACACCGACTTACCTAGGAGTTTGTCAACTTCTGGCAAGTCTTCGTAGAAAAGCTGTCATAATGCTTTTCAAACTTATCCTTGTGACCTCCATTGATGAGTCAGTACTCACGCTTGTTGCCGCCGCAAAGTCCAGGAATCGATCGAAGTTCTTATTGACTTTGCGTTGCTTGAAAGCTGACGATGGTGTCTTGGTTTTTCCTAAAGCCTTCTTTTGACGATATGAAGCCACCAGATCTAACACATGGAGGGCTCTTTGAATTTTGGGAAGGAACATTCCTCTTCGTCGGAGATAGGGCATTTTCCTTTGCCGTTCCTTCTCATTACGCTCGAAATGTTTTGAGCTTGAACCCATTTTGTGTGGATGACTGTTAACCAGTGTTTGGTATGTGTCTGAGGAAGTGCTACCACAGAGGTTTCTGAAAAAGAGGGCAAAAGCTCTTACGCGTTTTATCAACAGAGGACGAAGATAGGGATTGGTCTCTGACAACGATAGCCCATTATAGATTGATTTTAATTGCTTTAAATACCTACTTAGCTCTCAACTAACCGACTGGACTAATTTAAATATAAATTAACATTGTGGCAGCCATTCTTGGACGACAACTGTCCTCGATATAACGTGTGGACAAATCAATTACTATGTATTGTTGATAATAGATTAAGATTGGTGGGGCCTTCCTTGTTGATGTGTGAAGTGGTTCAGAATATACACAATCAACCTCACTAGACGCCAGCCCATGTAACTCATTGGACAGTCCCATACGTATGCATTACAAACATTGCAAGGGTATGGTAGTAGTGCCAACTATTATGTAGTTATTTCATTAATAAAATTCTTTTTATTACAAATATCCTTTTAATAGAGTTAATCGATTGAAAATTATCAATTTTTTCCTAGTCGACCCTTAATTCCATTTAATTTAGTGTGCACTTATCTTTTTTTAGACTTAATATAAACGCTTAATGAAGGGTTGTATCCTTTTTATCAAGTTTTAATATAGTAGTGATTGACCTTTTATGAATTTGAATCAATTCATCATTGTTCATCAATCATTCTTTTAAACGTCATCTCGTATCACGTTTTCATGTAATATACGTTATGAAGAGTTCACACTCTATGGTTATTTTTAGCTAATGACCTTCTTTTGAAATACTCTAACATCCTTTTAACAGACGTTACAACATTGAAATATCAAATATCCTAACTGAACTATCACTATTAAACATTCATGTGATGACTTTTTAGTCTTTTTGTAGACTTAATCGCTTAACCACATATGGTAATGTTCAATTAAATTGTTCAACATACTATTTTTAAAGATACTTCATTTGTTTTTCACGGTTATCGTATTTGTTCATTGACCCTTTGTAATTAGTCGTATAGTGATTGTATCTGGTGAATATTTAGTATATTTAAAATCTAATAAAATTAAATTCCCAAATTTATTCTAAAGATAAATTAAGCCTACGGGCTTAATCAATCTTGAACCATGGCTAGTTGTTGGTCTACGAAAACATCTCCGCAAAATCACAACCGTTATTTGGTCTGAATATAAATCCTCCCTTCAATCAAATCATTCACTCACAATCGTCAAACTTACTGTCCAAAAAACCGAGAAAACTCTTCCCTTTTCATGCATCAAAACCCTAAAATTGGATATAAGTCAATCGTTTCTAAACTAGATGATGTTTGTAACTCACTCGAATCGAAACAAAGACTATTGTAGTTGTAGAAGCAGCCAACCCTGTCTCCCGCTAGAGATCTCAGTACCGAACCACTACCTCGCAAGAAAAGAAGTGAGTTCCAGACTAGGGCTGAGGCAAAGAAGACTAAACCATACCCTCCGCCGGAATCCAGTGCAGCCCTTGCAACTCCCAGGTGTTCCGATGTCCCTGTGAGCTTCCACTCCCTCCCTCTCGCTTGCTCTCAAGAAGACCTATCTACAAGGCTTTCCTCGACCAGTGAAGGCTAACCAGAGAGTACCTGATCTTTTCAGGTACAGTCAGATGTAATTTCATCTTTAAGCTTTATTGTAAAATAATAATTGTAGTTTTGTTTATGAGTTAGACCTAATAGCCGATTGATTGCAACATTAGTGTTAATGATTTGTTGTGGTATTTTGGGTTGATTGATGTCTATGGTTTAGGCTCTCTGAAAGTATGTATCGACGCCGTTTAGGTGACTAATCTATTGTAACCTTTTGGGTATTGGTAAGTTGTGATTAATATAAATGTGATGGACGACTTGTTAAGTAGTTGTTTCGTTTCATTTTGTTAGTCACTAATTTAGATTGATTCGTGTTAACAAATTCAAGCTATTCAATAGATCCTGATTGTTTACAGTGTTGTCCTGTCTTCAATTGCCATTTGTAAGTACGAGAATCTACTTTGATAGTTTGAAAGAGCTTCGATGGATTTTGTTTTCAAATTTGCTTGCTTTTCAAGAGTTATTTCATGATCATTTTAACCGTGTTTTGTAGTCTGCAATTTTAACCGATGGTTTGGGTTGTCAAGTTTTTGCACCATTAATTCACATATTAAATGAGCACGTCATAAATAATGTCACCAAACGTAACCCGTAGGCATTTACAGTTTGATTAACAGTATTAAAAAGTGGTTATGGGACTGAATGTAGTATAGGATTAA
The DNA here is from genome assembly GCA_008642245.1 of Bassia scoparia. Lineage (NCBI taxonomy): Eukaryota > Viridiplantae > Streptophyta > Magnoliopsida > Caryophyllales > Amaranthaceae > Bassia > Bassia scoparia. Next base: position 66,186 of record SNQN01001265.1, read on the forward strand.
ATTTAGCCTAGGTACATGGTAATTGAATTAAATGGTTACACTATTAAATAATTTGTAACTAGTTTACTTTCTGGATTAGATGTTTATAAAGGTAAGAACTATAACAGTCGCTAAAACCCACATGAACACAAAAATTATGTAATACCTTGAATTAAACATGAATAGAATACTTTACATCGTTTAATGGAATGTATAAATGTGAATCACAAACCGCAAACGTAACGAATTTTCAGCCAACACTGGTAATTGACTTAAAAATAGAACCCAAGTTGACCGGTTTGACTACACAACCAACACAACTTTAATTTGGTTAGAAATCAATTGGGAGACGGTTCGATTTTCAGCCAAGACAGGTCATATGACTAAAAACGCGTCATAGTTGACTGTTTGACAAACCACAATTCATCCTGAATTTGATAGAAATTCAATCCGCCTAAATGAGAATCAAGAGATATTGTAAAAATATGTACCAAGAATTCATATCGAAATTGTAAGATCAAGAATTCATATGCAATGTATTCCCACGAAGTGCACCCCTGGATTGGCATTCGATACCATTTCGACCCCAATATGATGTCGTATGACTAGAATACGGAACCGTATTTGACCGTCGACTAAGCACAATTCAACTTCAATTCTGCTAGAAATCAAATCGCACCAAATAGAAATCTAGAATATTTATCTCATATAGAATTCAACTAAATGATTCAGAGAAGTGTCACCTGTTGGCATTTTCTGGTACCAATTTTCAGCCCAAAAAGGTCTATGACTAAATACGGAACGTATGAACCGTCGACAAGCACATACAACTTGAAGTAGCTAGAAATCAAATCGCCAAATAAGAAATTAGAATATTTAACTCTATATAGAAAGTCATATGATGATTCCAGAGAAGTGTCACCTGATTGACTCGCTACAAATTCAGCCCAATAAAGGTCTTATACGAAATAAGAACCGTATTTGACCCGTTCGCTAAGCACAATCAACTTGAATTAGCTAGAATCAAATTCGCCAAAATATAAATCTAGAATATTTACTCAGATAAAATGTCATTCATAAATAAAATGATTCAGAGAAGTTCGTACCTGATTTGGCATTCGCTATACCATTTTAGCCCAATAAAGGTCTTATCGATAAATACGGAACCAGTATTGATTCCGTTCGATCTAGCACAATTCCACCTTGACTCTTTTTAGAAATCAAATCGCCCAAACAGAAATCTAGAATATTTTTAACTCAGTAGATCAGTGAAAATTATCCAGAAGGGGCACCTGATTGGCATCGGTACCATTTTTCACCCTATATAGGTCATATGACTAAAATACGGAACCGTATTTGACGTCGAAAACTAAGCACAGCACAATTCAAATTGGAATTGCTAGAAAGTCAAATCGCCCAAATGAAATCTAATATTTTAACTCATTAGAATCCATTGAAAATTGAATTCCAGAGAATGTCAACTGATTGCATTCGACAATTCAGCCCAATAAAGTCTTATACTAAAATACGGACGTATTGACGTTTCGATCTAATCAAATTCCACTTGAATTAGCGTAGAAATCAAATCGCCCAAATTAAATCTAGAATATTTTAACTCAGAAATTCAATATAAATGATCCCAGACGAAGTGTCACTCGATTGGGTCATTCCTAGCTTGTTCAGCCCAATAAATCTTATGACTAAATTCCGGAACTGGTGTTTTGACCGTTCGACTAAGCACAATTCAAACTTGATGTTGTAGAAATCAAATCAACTAAATATGAAACCAATTAGTTTTAGACTATCATAGAATTCATAAAACATATTTCATCAGATAAGTATCACCTAATTTGGAGACGGTGATTTTCAGCCCAATATCTTGTCGTATGATAAACATACGGGACCAATGTTGACCGTTCAAACTAACAAAAATCACGGATTTTACCTAAAAATCAATCGCTTAAATTAGAAATCAAGAATATTTTAACTCATATAGAATTCATTTGAAATGATTCCAGGAGTGTCACTGATTGGCATTCGGTACCAATTTCAGCCAATAAGGTCTTATGACTAAAATACGGAACCGTATGACCGGTCAAGTCAAGCACAATTCAACTAAACCTTTGATTACGGAACCAATGTTGAACGCGTCTGACCTACCACAATTCAACTTGAATTTGCTGAAATCAAATCACTAAATAGAATCCAATAAGGTTTTTATCAGTATGAATTTCAAAACTTATTCAATGAAATCAACTGATTGGCTTTGGTACCGAATTTCAGCCAATAAATGTCTTAATGACTACCATACGGACCCATTGTTAACCGTATGACTAACCACAATTAACTTGATTAGCAGAATCAAATCGCCTAAATGGAAATCAAGAATGTTTTAACTCAGATAGAAATAAAAACAACTTATTCAAACTGAACCTGATTGGCATCGGTACCATTTTAGCCAATAAGGTTTATGATAAAATACGGAACAATTCAACCATTGGAACTAACACAGATCTTCAACATTGACTTTGTTATAGAAACTAAATCATCTGCAAATAGAAATCACTAGTTTTAGACTCCAGTAAAAGATTCAACTTGACTTGTTTGTAATCAAATACTTAAATAGAATCAAAAGTTTTTAACTCAAATATAATACATAGACGGAAGTAATTACTGATCAATTATTTTCTCAAATCAATGACTTCTATTAATCGTACACAAATACTCCCTTTTACCAACGTAAAATGTCATCACGACAGATAAGCTTTTAATCTAATATTTACGTAAAAATGCATACGATGGAATTATATTTATTTCTGAGATCAAATCTTTTTATTACTCAAAATAATGCAAAAGTAACATAAAAGAGTGAGATGATGGTAAGCGTCAATTCATTTCTAAATTCCAACGTGCATACCATTGATTCTCCCGGATTGCCACATGTCATATGTAGTATTTTCGTTTCCGCTTTTGGCGGCATTCCTAAACTGTGGTACTTAAAAGGGAAAAATATTTTGACAACAAAATTTTCAAATTTTCCCCCTAAATTTCTGGTAAATTTCCCATAATAAGGAGGTTGACATCCTTCTTCAAAGCTAAACAACCCACATATTACACGAACATGCCAAGATTCCTAATTATTAACACAAGTAGAAAACATGAATAATATGAACTCAATCAAACAACATCAGCAAACATGGATCACCAACATCAATTACCCTCAACAATTGACCTTCATGGAGAGGTTGTGTCCAGGCGAAAATGAATTGATTTCGACAATACCACTTCTTTGTGGAACCAGAATGGGAAGGAGATACCATTGCAGTCAAGCCTTGTGTGAAATCATTACTTCACTTAATGGTCGCCCATGCACGGATTTCTAGATTAAAGATGACTCTGAATGAAGGAAAGTTCCGGCACATCTGCCGAACTACAATGACATGTAGGAATGATTCAATTGGAGGAACTAACCTTGAAGCTGAGTAATTGACCATGGAGTCACCCCTCCACCCTTGCTAGCTGAGGGTGTTTGATCAACTGAAGGACCTGTTCTCAGTGGTGGATCTAAATAATGAAGTGTATGCTTTGGCAACAACTAATACAATCATATAAGGCTCAATACAGCCGGATAGCCTTCAGGTAATTGTATATGCTAAAAAATCCTGCTATCTTTATCTTTTCTTCTAGAAGTAGGACTATGTGGTATCCGCAGTGGCGTGCACACTGCACAACTATACCCGACATAGCAGTCAGTGTCAGTGTTTACAACCGAAAACAAAGTTGCCGTATGGAATGAAGAGTGGGTTACATAGCCATCATTCCACATCAATTTGGCAGACATATTCAAAGTGCTCATTCTCCTAGTATTTCATATAACACGAGGCAACGGGGCCTCTGAAGAAATTTCAAATATTGTATTCAAAAATTTGAGATATACATGTGTTGGAAAAATTATAACCCTTCCCGATGGGTCTAGCGGGGTATGGTGATTCTGTGGGGAGGTCCTTCTGCGAGTGAACGCAGAAGCAGGATAACAAGGATACTCTCTGCATTGGAACTGGCGAAGTCAGTACACCCACAATTTTAATTTTATATTACAATAAGTAAAACCACATCAACTTTTTAAAAAAATTACTACTTCTGTGTTTTCCATGTGTGCAGGTGCTGGCTATTGGAACATCGAGTAGGCGGGTGTAATTTAGATTTCTCTGTCTATACTATCTTAAATTTTGTGTAGCTTATGTTAATGTATTTTTACATTGTTAAATTGTTATGTACTGCAACATAAATTGAAAATGTTCGCAAGGTATTGGTAGTTTGTTTGACTATCGGAATTCGACTGTTTATTAACTAAGTTAAAGCTAATGCGACCAATGTTTATCATTTCAACCTCTTAAAATGCAAGAAATTTAAAGTCACAAAACATAGGAAGGAGTAGCATTATAATAAGCATAATTGTGGACAACACAAAAAGACAAATCTGACTACAATATTTCTACTTATGGAAGTGTTGATATTACAATCCGGCAAACTGCTATGGAAGTGCTTGATAAGCGCAAAACTCGGAAACGATTACACCCTTGCTTATGAAACAGACAACTCTGATGTCACGATCATTCAATACGGTACTAGAATCCATTAACAAATCAGTTCATGATAGGCCGATCTAAGCATACATTATCTTCAAAAGGATAGCTCATTTTCTACAAACAAGATCATCGACAAGATCTGACGACTGGACTTGAGTCTCCGAGATGACAAATGAAACAGTCTTCCTCCTTGACCTGTGTCAAAGAAAATGTACTCAAAAATTCAAATGGGTTCATCTTCTAAACCATCTTATCACTTTGATGTTAAAGTACATTAACCAATACATTTTGACTCCAGATCACAATAATTTAATTAACTGAAAATAAATGATCAAACAATGATGGGCCTAACTCGAAAACATTAACGTAAAATTTTAACCTACAATCCAAGTTTTGTTCAAGGATAAGTAGGCCAACAAGAAGTTTTTACGTTCTTTCCGCAATGAAGCAGCTCCAAACAAGCTCTGAAGAATCATGTAATACAGACATCTTAGAAACAAAAAAATAGATTTTCAAAAAAATAAAAACTACTGGCTCAGTAATTTAGATAACATACATCTTGTTTGGCCTTTTGAATTATCACAGAATCCTTTGACAAGCGGTAGTCTTTGGACGCTTGTCCTTTTGCGTTGGCCTCGCGCTTCTCTTTGGAATCTGGTGGCATTTTTTTTGCTATTGGACCAACAGTTTTCCATGAGGACTTGTAACTCGTGTTTGGTTAATCCTCTCTTGGAATATGGAGATCCTTAATCCGATTGCGTAGCCGAGTTACAGCTACAAGGGGTTTGGTAGCACAGTCTGGGTGTTACTAGCCCACAGTTGATGGAGTTTCCCAAGAATCAACACTACCCTTCATGTGTGTTTTGAGACAAGGTCAAGATGGATGGAATGCATTGAAGATTTTATTGAGCTACAGAAGCGTTGTTGCATGACTATGATGCTTGTTGGAGTTTTCCATAAACAATTCAGCATTTATGGCTCAAGACCTCAGTACAAATTGTCCCAGCGGACTTTGATGCAAGTTCTGTAGGGTTCAAAAGCAACAGCATCCGATGCAATACGTTCATAATTCTTCTTTGGTACGCGAAAGATCGTGAAATAGCAAGCTTCAAAGACTTGTGCTTACGCTCTACATCCTTTCTCCAACGCCGTTAAAATGTACTGTGTCGGTTTTTTCATTGCAGCTGTCAAACACTACGGGCCAAATGCCTGACATGACCCTTCATCTAAATTTGTACAATTTGCTTGGTTGAACAATGAGTAAGTCATTAAAATCAACACAGTGGTTGTACGTTTATCGGTTACCATCCATACTCTTTTTTCTTTGTACTAACCCATATCGCGTCCTGATTGACAAACTTGATGTTATCTTGGTCAATGTCTGCTCGCTATCTAATCCATCCAATCTGTCATCTTTATGTAACTCTTGCTGAATCCGAATAAAATGTCATTTGCTACACTTCCTAATAGCCGTCAACAAGCTTAGCATACAGTGTTGTTTGAGAACTTCACTTTTAAGTGCTTGATCTCTCTTGATAATGCGCTTTCTAAACATCTGGACATACTTCTCCCCAAACTCGCAAAAAGAGTGTCACGAGTTCAGTACTGGATAACAAAAAAGCTATTCATATCTTCGCACCTTGGGTGGAGGACCGCATGCTGGCCCAAAAGGATCTGTCATAAAAAGGGCCACATATGAGCTGCTCGAAACATATTGCTTCAACAATCGTCTTCTCCAAGCAAACTTCTTCCAACATCTTCCATACGAGACTCATAATCAAAGGACCTAAACATGTATCAACCGCATCTGGGAGCGTTCTTTAATGTCACCAATACTACGAAATACCAAAAATTGATGACAATGTGTGAAACAATCAATGTGTAACAAGTAATCAGCATCAACACAAAATAAAATTAGAGAGCGTAACATATATCAAAAAACCACAGAAAATGAAACAAATCAAAACAATTAAAGTCTCACTTGTCATGATAGCCAATTATACGGAGCTTTTTGAAGAATGTGCCAAAAATTCACCATCGGAGTTTGTAGTGGGCATCAAATCCTCCAACAGGTTTTCTACTGCCGGCAGCTTGGTGGTAAGAAGAACCACCTGGGCAACCTGAACACATTCATGCCACTCAACCACTGCCATAAAAACTCACTAAATGTTCCGAATCCTCCTTGAGATCAAAGGCACTCCAACAATTATGCTCTGCCCTGATGGATTGACCCCAACAAAGTTGGCGACGGGCTAAAGAGAAGTTGATTCGTCAGTAGGTAGTGTCAAACAACCACACTCACAGAATTCCTCATACGCCGCAATACTGCGCGGGTGCCACAAACAAGGTCTTTTGTACCTTCTGAATCGAGCCTGTGTGTGTGGAGAATTTTGGATTATCCATATGCATCTTGTTCAAAGTAGAGATAGGCAGTATGCCCACCTTTCGCACTTAGCCTTGATGCTCATGGACCAAGATGCCTATGTCTGCCTCTGTGAAAGGAGTGTTGTGATACACCCCTCATGTGACCAAGCAATTCATTATCTTCGAAACAGGGATCCAGAATGATAATACTTAGATCCTTCGCTTAAGGCCTCTATTACGTTCATCACTCTCACATTTTTTGCATTGCAAGGCTTTGGGGTGGTGATTGGTGTGTTCAACAAATTTAAATAACTCACT
>SNQN01001265.1:86723-100726 GCA_008642245.1 Bassia scoparia
TATATATATATATATATATATATATATATATATATATATATATATATATATATATATATATATATATACAAAATTTGACACTTCAAGTTTTGGTTGTAGTGGATGGAAGAGCAGGAAAACGTGTTTGCTTATGGAAGAAAGGCTTTTAATGGATAAATTGATTGGCAGATAAATATGTTTTGGTCTGTATTTCCGCTTTTGAAAAAGTTAACCAATAAAAAAGTTGCAAGAATAATAATTCATATAAAGGTTACCTAAGGCTAAGTGTAATTGAAAACTATAGAGTAAAAATTATTGCTAAGTTCAATTAACTTCAGATATGGGCCAACAACATCATATTCTTGAAATTAAATTCTATTTTGACTTTTTAATTTTAATCTTAGGATTTGCTTGATCATGATCCCTATTTTTAGAGCTACTTGATCACAATATGCACAATAAAAGATTAAAGTGATGATCTATTCACTCATATAAAGCTAGCTTATGATCAACACAATATTCCTTAATAGAAAGTTATACAAAGAGATACAGATTTATGATTAATCAACACACTATCAATTAGAAAAATAAATATAGATATATACAACCATTAACATGCAAGTATCGCCCATTTCAAACTTCGATTAAAAGCAATACAATAAAATCAAATAAGTAGATGAAATCTCAATAGCTGAACAACAGAACTAATTCAAAAGGCTAATTAAAACATGTGCAAACTGATATTYTAGAGTGTAATCAATTGAAATTTCACGGGAAATTGAAAGGGGAGTTGCAAAAGTGCAGAAAAACTCATGTGATGATAGAAAATTATAAATAAAGTGAGAAATGAAGGGAAAATAAGAGACCTTTGAGTTGGGTCTTCATCAGAATGGAAAACCGTGACCCTGTGTACGATTTTATATCCGGGTTTAGAGTCTGTATTTATTATATTATTTTCGTCGTTTTGAGTCTTTTTCACTATGATTTGAGTCCGTGTCCCTCGATTTCTATTTTCTACCTCTAAATGGCCGCTTCTATAGCGTATTATGCCGCCTTATTCTGTTCGCTATTGAGTTGTGCATTTCAGGCACTCATTGGTTAACCTTAGGTGAAACTCGCTTCTAAGAGACTTAGATGAAAGAACCATGTAGAATAGGGGCTACGCGATCTAGGGATGTTACTAGCATCTTCACGACTTTTGTGCCTAACACAATGCTGTAACCAGCCATGAGAATAGGCCTTGGATGTACAAGCTGAGAGTTCCTCCTAACTAGCAGCATTGAGAGAGTGAGTTAGGACCTTGAAAGAAACTCCCCTAAATGTCCAGAGATTGATAAACCGTGTTTACGAATGCCTCAATGAGCTTGTAATCGATTGTTGGCAACAATAAGTGTTTTGTGTTGTGAAAACTAACTCTAGTGTTTAAATGTCTTGTGTTTAATCCCAATTTTTAGTTAATTGTGATCGGACAATCCTTTTTGACATATTGATTTAGCTTTAGCTTTATAGGATAGATCAAGTCGGATGAAATAAACGTAATTCATTCAAGAGTGGGTTCGAGCCTTTCTTGCACTATACTTAGACTTGTAAAAGACCAGAGATCAAGGAACCTATTACTACTTTGGTAGCCATTGACCGACGGGCTATATCAAACAACATCATGTGATTGCTTAGCTCTGGATTTTCACACAACAAAACTTATGATACTTGATTTATCAACCCTAGAAAAAAAATTTATAGAGGAATTGATCGAATTCATCTCATTCGAGTGGGATGTTCTTAATCATGGCATTTGTGACTCCTACCAATTAAGGCAATAGAGAGGTTAGAAAAAAAGGACAAGAAAAACAGAATCAAAGATTCCACTATACTTAATCTATTAGATTTGACTATCATATTCAGCAAAAACCATGCCAATTGCAAACTACCACATGATTAAATACATATCAGTTTGTATACTTGTAATGTTACTATGTCGTCATGTCTGATGTGATGTTCTGATTCAAGTGTAAACTGTTGTAAGGTCAAATGGTTTGCAAGATATAATTCAAGTTGAATCTTAACAAAGTATAAACTCAAAGTAAGATACAAGTGTAAACTCAAATTTGAATCTTAATAAGTGTGAATCTAACAAGTGTAAATGCTTACAAGTATTGAAAAATGAGGTTAGTATAACAAAGCAAGAAAATATAACTTTAGACTTGTCAATTGCTTACACGTCTCGGTTTCCTCACAACATGAAGTCTGAAACCAATGGCTTCATCATCAGATCATCCCTAAAGTTGGCAAATTGACTTAATGACCTTAATTCTATACAAGGCATAGTTTTCTATAACCTCAATTCTCAAGTCATGAATCTTCTTGAAACATTGTCATGGAATCCAACTCGAGAGTTCATACAAGGCTAGTTTTTCAACAATTTCAAACTACGAAAAGTTGAAATTCTACAGATTCAATTTTGAAACATGCAACAATTAGCAACATTCCAAATCACAAAATACATAGTACCTACACAGCTAGTGAAATCGATTGTAACAAACAACCAACATTCGATGAAAATAAATAGGGAAATTACCCATTGGTAACCCTCAGTTTTTGGGTATTCCATCGTTAACCATAAGTTTTTTTAATCCCAGAAATAACCAGAATACTTTAGTATTCCCAAATATGAACTATATGAATCACTTTTGCTGTTGAATTGTTCAAAATTTGTTAAAATGTGGGTTAATTTGAGTAACCTTGGTTGGAAGCCAACAACTCAAACCAACCCTCTCTCTCTCCTCACCCCAACAACAGTAGACAACACCATCAACCAAACACCCAATGACACCCTCACATCACACCACGACCACTTTGCACCGATGCCATTTTCGCAACCCTAACAACACCCATGGACCACCACCAACCACTACGCAACTACTTCACGCCATCACCATTCACAACCAAAAAATTTTGAGCATCCGGGTTTTGTTGTGTTTTTGGAATGGGTTTGGGCGTATTTCTGGTGTGTTTCGGGCAGTTTCTCATGCACATCAAGCGTGGGTTTAGTCGGTTTTAGCGTGCAAATCTAGGGTGTGGTTGGCGTGCGTTGTGTGGTGGTGTTTTAAGGGGTGTTTTCGAGATTTTTTATGCATCGTTCAAGCCATAGTAGAGATGGCGAAATCAATTGAACAAAATAAAAACAAAAGTAAATTCGAAATTGATTGAGCAAATACAAATGATTTGAACAAGATGGTAGGGATACGGGGTGGTTGTGGTGGTTTTTGTTGGGTTGGTGGTCGCATCTGGTTGTGTGTTCGTTGGTGCTTGGTGGCCGCATCTGGGTGCGAGGTTGGCTTGTGTTGTTTCGTTGTCTGTGTGGTGATATGTAGGCGTGTGAGGGGTGGTGCGTGGAAGTATGTGGTTGTGATGTGGTGGTGCCTAGTGTTGATGGGTGGGAGAAGGGATGACATTTTTTTATTTTATTTATTAAAAAACATTACAAGTATTAATATAGTTACGGTTTAACATTTTAGTTAACGGAAATAGGCTTCATATAGTCACTTTGGGAATACCATAAGAATAACAACGGTTATTTCTGGGATTGAAAAACTCATGGTTACTATTGGGAATACCAAAAAACTGAGGGTACCAATGAGAATTCCCCAAAGAAAATAAAAAAATCCACCAAAATCAACACAATCACCTAGAAATTAATTAGCCACGATCAACAAAAAAAAATCAACTCGCTCCAAATCACCAAAACACTCACCTAAATATTAAACTTTGATCCACAAGCATGTGCAAAGCACCCCACTGCGAAATCCAATACAACTGCAAATCCACAATAAAGAAAAACAAGCAGGAAGAACCCAGTTGGGGTGCATGGTTTGTAGTAATAAAAGGGATTAAATAGGGCAAGACCCGTAGACCCGCCGATCGCAATCCACAATACAAGCCGACACAAGAAATAAAAAAACAGCAGAAAGCAGATCGAAGGAAGTGAGAGCAACACACCAACAAAAAGAGGAAGAAAGAGAGAAAGCGAAGTTTGCAAAGAGTAAGGGACGATAATTGATGAAGGTGAGTTAGGTAAGCATATGGAAACGTGGAAGATAAGGGAAAGCTTTTTTAACTCAAAAATCAAATGATGGCAAAATTAATAATAATGTCTACATAGAGGGGGGAAACCGTAAAATATCATTTGGAGAAAACCCCAAATCTCATATTTAAGAAGAAGAGGGAAAATATAATTAGGGTCCCACATTAGCCATTGGAATTTTGACTTACTAAGGGGGACAACCACCCACCCACCACCACCCACTACTAGTAAGCCATTAAACTAATATATTTTAATCAAGTAGAACTCTATTCGCTCAATGCCTTTAACAAACACTTTATTAGTGGTGGATAGACTAACTTTTTTTTTCTCCGCAGGGACTTGGTAAGAGGTTTCCCATTCCACACTACATGGGAAATATATATTTCCACACTTGTGTCCAAGACCAAAAAATAATTCTCTGCTCTAATTTCCAGGAAATAGAAATCCTAGCAATTGTGCCTATAAACAATACCTGAAATTGATTTGGATTTTGATGACATTTATGAACCTCAAATCTCAAGCATGTTTTCAAGTTGCAGCATCAAATTGGAGATAATTCCTACTCTTGTAAGCTTGGCACATGTTGACAGCCCATGTGATTCATCTTGGGCCTCTAAATCTCCCACTAAAAGCCCAATCCACACTGAGCCAGATCAGCATGAGACCCATGTGATACAGATGTTGGGCCTTCCAAAAATGGGCCCGATCAACCCATTCCAAAGCACAATGATACAACTTAGTCCCATCCTTCTCCTCTTGGTAAAGGCCTGATAAGTGGCTTTTATGGCCACTTATTAGGCTCATTTCGCTTAAAATTAGACCTTTTTTTGAGCTCTAATGTGTATTTTAAGTCCCAACTTAGCTCATTTGCATCCCACTTGTGATTTGGGGTCATTTATGTGAAATAATGCATTTTTATGTGTTTTTAGTCATTTTGGCACCTACTTTGACATTTCTATAAGTGATTTGTAGGTGATGAGGTCATTCTTATTGATCTTTGGAGGCACGTGGGAGTATTGGAGCTAAGAAGCAAGGCAATGGAGCAAGTGGAAGGCTTGAAGTTGGGCAAAGAAGAAGGAAAACCAAGTTTTGAAGCCTTCTGAGCGACCGCTCATCCTGGAGAAGCGACCAGCTAGGAATATGGCTCAAGACAGAATGTTTTGAGCGGTCGCTCAAACCATTTTGAGCGACCGCTCAACCTTAGTGAGCGGCCATTGAGCGACAGATGAGCGACCAAAGGGTCAGAAGGCCACTTCCAGATTGTTATGAGTGACCGCTCAACATTTCCGAGCGACCGCTCAAGGGACGTCGAACGACCGCTCAAATCCCTGAGTGACCTGAGCGAAGAACTTTCCTTCGAGGATTGAGTAGCCGCTCATGGGTTTGAGCGACCACTGAGCGACCGCTCTAGGCCCTCTGAGCGACCGCTCACCCTCTAAGCGACCACAATTCCGGTTTTTCTTTTTGGGCTTTGCTATTAATTCTGGCCCATTGAGCTCTTTGTATAAATACTCTAAGGGTCATTTATTGCTCCCTCACCCTGTCACTATTTGTAGATTTTCATTTTTTAGGGCGAAAATTGCTTGGTTTTAGAGAAGTAGAAAAAGTGCTAGTTCTAGTATCTGTAAGTCATACATTCCATTCAATCAATCAAATTCAAAGGTTTTTGGTATCATTTTCTTCCTTAACTTTCTTATTTGCTTTTCCGTTTATTGCTACTCTTTCTTGCTAGTGTTAGTAGTTGATGTTAGTTAATGTATATTAATTGTTGTTTTGAGGTAGTTTAATCATGTTTTAGTGTTATATATTACGATTTCACATGTTTTTATGCTTTATCATGAATAAGTGGTAAGTTCCTTTTCTAAGGTTTTGTGTTATGGAGGTTTCCTAATTAATAATTTGGGGTTTTTGTCTTGTCCACTAATTGAAAATGAAGGGGAAAGGGTTTTTTTGAGTGGTTGTGAGTACTTTGTTAACCTTTTGATCAAGGTTAATCTTTGTGTTAGATTTTCTATCCATGCTTTGTCTATTGAGTGATTGATGTCATCTTTTCACACCTTAAAAAGCCATGATCATGAAATAATGCCTCGAGAGAGGATAAGAGTGGTTAGGATTGTGGTTTTTGCTCTCGTTTGAATGGTGGTTTTTTAGAGTGGTGACTTGGTGAGGTCTTGAGGGATACAAACCATTTCTTTACTCAAACTCAATCTCTTAATTGGGGGGCCCTAGCGAGATGGTGAGAGAAAAGAAGTGAGATATCCCCATTCCCCCCCCGATTACGTTATTTGGTGAGACTACCCATTTAAGTTAGGATTTCCGGACGCGCTAACCCTAGATTGTTTAGTTAATTGACTTTAATTTCCTATTTTGAGTAGTTGCTAGTATACTATCTTGGAACAATCAAAAAATACAAAGATCCTTGCCAAAACTATCAAGCTCTTCCTTGTTCCTTGTGTCGATACCCCCACCCCACTACACTACAATTGGGGTTTTTTGATAAAGGGCATTCAAATAACCTTTATCAAGGCCTCAATTCTTTTTTTGCGGGACTTAGTGACTCACAAACTGTCATAGGTCATTGCCGTGTTAGTCCATCTCCACCATCTAACTCTCGACTCGGCAGTTCTTCCTTAGGTACGCCTATCCTATAACACACTTTAGAATTTGTGACAATTTTGCATTGCATTAAATTTATCCTTCCGCAAGTTTATTGCAGTTATTACTTCAAGTTTAGAGGCCCCGTTCTTTTAAGGAAGTCATGTCTCATGCAGGTTTGGAGAAGAGTTTATGAAACAAGAAATTCCAAAGCCCTAAAAAAATGATACTTGGAGCATGGAAAGACTTACTCCTAGAAAGAAGACTCCTTAGATGTCAATGGTTTATAGCAATCAATATAAATCCGATGGTAGTATGTATTGAACACTTGAAATCTAGACTTGGTTGTTTTTTTGGTAATCACCAGAAGTAGGCATTATTGATTACACAGAAACATTTGCTCTTGTCACAGAGATGGTCACAGATTGGTGCTTTTTTGCGCATGTCGTGTTCTAAAGATTGAAGAGTTTGCATCAAATGGATGTTATAACACATTCCTTACATGGTGATCTAGATGAGGTCTCATGAATTTACCTCCATGATTTGATCCTTCTCTCTGAAACAAGAGTATGTTGTCTTCGGAAGTCCTTTGTAAGAGATTCAAATAGGCGCTGACTAGGATGTTGGTTTGTAAACTTGTGTCTGCGAATCGAAGGATTAGGCTTTTACAATCCTATTTGGATGATTCTTTGTTTACTTATACTAGAGGTCAGTTATTGTTAAGGGTCTTATTATCCTATGAAAATTAAACTAGTTATTTATACTGTCATCATCATCATTAAAGCACATGATTCTCGTCAAACTTTTTATGAAATAGTGTAAGTTTCAGTAGAGAGTAAGTCAAGTTCGGGTAAATTACTAAGGTTCAGTCAGTAAAAATAAGTTTAAGTTTGGTAAAAATGAAGTCAAGTCTTAGAAAATTTGTTAGGATTGCAGGTAAAAATAATAAGGTTCCAATTCAGTAAAAATAATTTCAATTCAATAAAATCAGTTGATGAGAATAAGACCCTAAATCAAGAGCAATGCACATATACTCTATTTTCTCTAGTACAATGATTATTAAATAAATATTTTCATGATGAATTTTAAATAATGAGATAACTTTTTTTTCGTAAAAGTTTAAGCTACAAATACGCTAGTATTTATGTACCCATAGTAATAATTGATAATCGTACGATTACAAAACAAATATTCTTAAGAGTGAGGGGTAACTCAAGTGGTTAAAAAGTTTCTTCTCCTGATTTCAGGAAATCTTAAGATCAATTCTCATCCGCGCCCTTGTGGCTCTCTTAGCATTAAAAAAATAAAATAAATAACCCCAGAAAGTTATTACATCTCACTATCGCAACACTCGTAGCATACGTATAAGATTATTCTCCTTTTAAAACCATTCAAAATAAAGGAAAAAACTAGCAAGCTATAAGGAAAATTTCTACCTTCTAGTCCATAGGATATATGATTTAAAGGGAGCATTATAGTGGCAAATTGGAAATCTTACATATTTAGTGCATATTTACTTGGGTAACCTCAATTACTAATGGAGAAAAAATCACAAATTTACCACTACATATCTCTCTCTTAAATACATAATCGTATATAGAGTAATAGACTAGATACCCATCAGGGGATAAGATATTTGAAGAAGCTAGCTAGCTAAGAAGTATGAATGAATCACGGACTGATGAAAGTACTTGCCCTTTTTTCATTATTTTTTTGTACTACTAGTACGTGGAGTTCCCATCGTCTTTAGCAAGTSGACTAATATYYCGAGGGAGTTTACATTTCGATGGGTAGCATCCCTCYCAGCTARAATTTTTTCCATTCTTAAGGCTCGAATCCGAGACCTTGRTTAAAGAGCTTAAGACCCTTAACCACTCAGGCCAACTCTAATTGGTATATTTTTGCATTGTTAAATCGGAATAGAGCCGAAGATAAAATCAAAGAGCTGTATTTTTATTCAATTTTGGTGAGAAAATTAAAGGCCTTGCATTTAGAATGCTAATTTGTAAACAATAACATACCAGAAAATTGGGGTATCATCGTCATATATATAAATTATTTGTTCATATTCTCGTGAATAAATACCTAATTTAAGATGCTAACATTTATTATTAATGCATTTATATTGCAGTGAACAACACGAGAGCGTGTAGAAGGTGTATTCTTTTGACCAAGTTGCATATATTTATGCAAGGAAATTACTTATATATCTTGATTGATGCTAAATTATACTCTGTATCTCGTTTTTTATTCATCATTCGGACTACTTCGGATCCGAGACTCGGTTTTAAGTTGCTTTTCTTACAAATTGTTGYTGTTGGAAATCAAACATGAAATCCTCACAATTAAGTGTAGTCTTAATCACTATCGCACCAACAAGTTGTATGTATTAGTTTGCGACAACCAATTCAATTGGTATATCTCCTTTTAAATGTAGTAGTAGCTCGGTTTATAATAAGACAAAAGTTAACGAGTGTCTCAGGTGCATTAGATATATAAGAATATTATTAAATGAATATAAACATTAACTACATCGATTGACACRTGATTTTGGTATGCATTTCAAAATTCATACCATTTTAAAGTAATTTTAGGCAATGTATTTAGTTCTTATCTAACGCCCCAGACGCTCGTTAGCAATATCGTTATTATAAAGTCTATATTACTCTAATTTGTTATTGGTACCCCACTTAAAGTCTAAAGTCGACCACCACTCCTTGTGACTTGTGAGGGTCCAAAAACCACGACAAATAATAGTATTCCCCATTCAACAACCATCTATAGATAATTAGATATAGGCACAAGGATACTCGCTCTGTTTCAAATTAATCGATTCTAATTGGCTTTTAGTTTAGTACTTCTTCCAATTCGATTTCGATTTATCTTTTACGTTTGTAAAATTGCAAGTCAATTAAGGTAAATTAGTATTTCGATAAAATACGTTGATATTACTTGAAAGTTTTATTATTCTTTTAATTTGTTTGAGATATGTGTAATAAAATTAAAGAGAATTAAAAATTAATGGGGGAGATAAGTTTGGGTGGAAAATCGAAAAATAAAGAGGAAATAAATAAGGGATAATATGAGAAATTTTATGAGTAAAAGTAACATTAATAGGTAAAAAAATAAARTATAAAAGGAAACGTAAAAAATAATAGAGAACACAAAAAAAACGTAAAAAATAAACTGAAACGGAGTAAGTAGTATGAAATAGAAGGACTAAAATCTTATTCTATAAACGTACTCATAAGCAATAACATTATCACTGATAAATAATTGCGTATGGGAAAAACCATCTGTAAAATAGAAGGTAAAATGTTGAAAATTTTCATTCAATTGATATTCTTATAAAAATCTTACATCCTTCACACGCCAATATGAATCTTATTGCTGCATACGTCTATTTTATTTTATTATTTTTATATTTTATTTTAAATTGTGCGTGCATTAAGAGCATCCACAATAGTGAGTTATAACCTTGTAGTTTTGTGTGTCATGTTATATTTTTGCTACAAGGTTTTCAAGTTATCTCTACCCATAATGTCAAGCTCCATCATTGTAGCTTTGAAATTGACATCACATACAATTTTTTACACATTTTTCGTTCTTGCATTAATACCATAAATTGCAAGCTTGAATCAAGCAACAAGTTCACTTTTCCCACAATGATTGAGCTAATAACTTACAATTTTACAAAATTGCAAGCTAGCTAGTCCTTTAACACAATCATTGTGGATGCTCTTAGAAGAGTTGTGATTTCATTGATGAAATATAAACTCAAGCAACGTCCAATTCATTCTTTGTACATGTTTAATTTGTTGAGAATGTATAATTAGAATTTGTATGCATGCATGGTGAATTATTTATTTTCAAATGTAGCCACTTAAATTAAAAAAAAAACTTTCATAATTAATTATTAATTATTATGTATTAAATAGTACTTCATTCGTTCCTAAATGTTCTACCCACTTCAATTTAGCACGTACGTTAATGCACATTTGTTTTGATCTTATATTTAATTATACATTACCAAAAAATATAAAAATTATGTATTGTTGTAGTGCTCATTGAGACGAATCAAATAAGATACATACTGACTTAATGTTTAGAAAAATTAGAAGATTCTTTAATTTCATATTGTGAATAGTGTCAAAATTCCAAATGTATACAACATTTGGAACGGGGGAGTAGGTATAGAAATGGAATGTAAAGTTGAAACAATTATAAAATGAATTTAACAAGATTCTACATGCCAATATTGATTTAGTGTATGGTGACCACAAAAATTAGATAAACCAAGTAATACAAAGAAGACTTTTTAGTAGTGGATATGCTCTATCTTTTTCATGTCTGGCCACTTATTTTTGATAGTTGTATGTTGTACACTGAATATAAATTTAGTAGTCATGATTCATTTAATAAAAGCAAATATAGCGTGACAATTTTATCCGAACATCCTAAATAAAATTTATCAATCGACACCAAGTAGTTACTCTTATTAATCTTGTACAAATCAATCAAAGTAACAAGGTAGATATATATAAAGTATATTAAAACTACATACAAATATACAATTCTATCATACATCATTCTTTATCTTATTGCTTGATAATTTGATCCGAACATCCTTCATCGATCGATCAATCACGACAAATGACTATTAACAAGGAGGTATATATAAAAGTATACTAAACCACATACATGATAAATCTTACATATAGTGTACCACTCTTTGTCTTATGATATATATATATAATCAGTAAATTACATAATCAGAAGCTAAATAAACAATGTCATTATCAAGCGTGTTTGAACAAAAAACACAGCTTTGAACAATTAAAAAAAACAATGAAAAAATTTACGTGTTTTTTAAAATAACAGGCAATTCAAAAGGGCTTGGTCTCCTCCATTGCATATGCCGAAGTCTAACCAAACCCACAACACACAACTTCAAAAACCCTCTTTAATTTCTTCCTTTAATTTTTCTTTTTCCATCATTATTATCATTATTATTGGGTTAATCATATTATTATTGTTATTATTATTATTATTATTATTAACTCATAAATGATCTTATTGTATTGCTTGCCTTATTATCATGCACCAAACCAGAAATCATCATCATCATCATCTGAGCAACAACAACAACAAAGAAGAAGAACTATCAGGAGGGATTTCAATTCATTTTTCGCCTGTTTCGGGTTCGGGTCGAAAGCATCATCATCGTCGTCATCCAGGAAGAAGAAGAATGATGGCAACATCAAGAAGAAGAGGAAGTTCTCATTCAAGTTATGCTGGCCTAAACTCAAAGTTGTGAGCTTAAAAAGGAAAATCTTCAAATTTGATGCTAAAACTGCTGCTTTTAATGCCAGCACATAATATCATCCTTGAAGCAACCAAAGTTCATCACCTCAAAAAGATTGATAATCATCATCATCATCATCATTCCTCTAAATCTATCTCCCAAAAGGTAATTAGTAATTTTGTACTATTCCATAATTAATTTCATACTTAATTATAATAGTTTTTAACAAATTACATTTTTAATTTAAAAATATTTAAAAAATTGTTCATGTTATTATTTGCACAAGAATGATGAAATGTAAACAAATTAAGGTACGAGTACATGAAATGAAATGTTAATGAATTATTATTTTGCCATATTTTTATTATTACCAATTGAAAATTATGAGTAATAAGTCAAGAATTATGCTTTAACTTTAAATCTTTGGTCATTTTGCAAATACTTAGCTCAACAATTTTTTGTTTGTCTTTGAACACGTTAGATCAAGACCCTACTTTATTTTCTCTTTGTTTAGTTGTTAATCCTTCTATATTTATACTCATTGCATCTCAAAATTCAAAGTGACAACATTATTTTTTGATAATAACTAACTTTAATTTTCCCAAAATAATATWTATCGCGATTATTGTTCCTAGAGTTATCAAAAACAATTTAATAGAATTTATGATGAAAATTGTTATCATTGATTATCCTTTAGTAAAGTTAAACGAATAATTGGAATTGTTAGAATTCAATTTCAAAGTTCAACATTTTTTTATAGCCCTCAATCGTAGGGCCGGGGTAGAGTTGGAAAATCTGTGTAGATGAATTCCCGGAATAATTACTTTTATTTCATGTTAGCTGATACCACTTATGAGATTAAGACTATGATTGATTGATTGATGTTCATGTTTATTCATATKTTTTGCAGCCAAATGTGCTCCTTAAGGAAAGCGACTTTCAAGATAAGCACATTCGATCAATAAAACAATCCGATTGTGCTACATGTYGTAAGGAAGATGATTATGTCACCCCAAAGCTGGTCAAATCACGTAGTTTCGAMAACAAAGTTACCAAAGATTCACTATTAGGGGTGCTTATTATGGTGGCGATGTTAATTATCATGTCGATTTGGGGTCGATTGTGCGCGATTTTATGCATGGCTGCTCTGCTCTATTGCATACCGCTTCTCCAAGGACAACATAACAAAAAAGATCGAGACACAAAGGACGTCACTACACCAAAACAGAACACGAACACGAAATCGAGTGTCGATTTCAGCTCAGAATTGTACAAGAAGAAGGTGGTGTTACAAGGGCTTCTTCAAAGGGATCACAAAAATGTAGTTGGCATTTCGTGACAACTAGTCAACTTTATCAGTCATATACATACAAATTCAACAACATATATTATAGTGGTACGAGCTACCAACTAAATTTTTGCCAATCTAATTATATAATGAGTCCTGATGCAGCGAAGGTGCTAGCGACTACCATACACACATTCCGCATATTTTTTCCGTAACAGAAAAAAGGCAATTTTATCGGATATTATTTGTGAGATATAAAATATAATTTATTTCGTTTTTTTCGTTACTGGGAAAGTTTTTAGTTTTTTTTCGATTATTATTGTTATTCCTTGTTACATAGTACATATTAAAAGAGCAATCATAATCATAGCATAAAAAAATGCATAGATAGTTTAGATTTGGTGTTAAAGGAGTTTATATGATGTTACAATATTTTATTCAAGTTCCAAAAGTTGTAATTATACATAATAGATCCATGAAAGTGGTTTTTGTCTTCTAATGAACAAAATAGTTTGGAAGATTTCCATGATGTTAGTAATTTTGTTTTGCATTCTTTTAATCGATCAAGATTGTATGTGGTTCTGAAAAAAAAAATTTWAAAATGAAGATTATTGTATGTAAATTATAAAATCAGATTTAATTTATCCTTGATGACGATACCAATTTGAAACAAACTCTTCCCTTAGGAAGCACAGACACGCGTCAAGGTAGTTTGTCCCGTATCGGACACGGACACACCCCGGACACGTATACAT
>SNQN01001266.1:5185-23323 GCA_008642245.1 Bassia scoparia
GATATAGAAATCTGCAGTAACGAGTATTTAAGGTAACGAACAGGCTCTATGTAGAGAGTCATTACGCACACCGGTCTCAGCAACAAATCAGTTTGTCTATGTTGATTCCAATGAATAGAATACCAAGATGGGCCTGATACTATGGATACGTAGACAACCCCCCTCGTCTGGCGATGGCGGCTACTTGAGCCAACACAAGATGGATTACAATGTTGCCTACTATACAATGTATGATCCGTTGATTTTAGTTGTGATTAGCACCCGTGCAAACATATGCGGAGATACAAAAAATTATTGCGATTTGGTTCTGAGCACAATCTACTGGACACAATGTACTTTCTTTCAACATGATCAAATAAACAAATGTTAACCTTTGGACATCAATTGAAACCAGTAACATTATGCTCAGGATGTATAATTTGGAATTGAAGTGCCTGACTTATATTCTGTGACTAATTGAATAATTGAGCCTTACGTGAATCTCACTGACTATTGTAGCTAGTGTTGCAAACGGCTTGGAAGAATAGTCATCAGATCTCAGCATGTTCACATGTTGATGCAAATGGAAAATGAGTCGGACAGTCGCAGGAGCCTACAGATATAAGAACTTGCCTCATTAGCTCAGTCAAATACGAGTTCAATCTACATTAAAACTTTACAAGCAGGTTCACGAGTTGTGGAACACCAAGAGGCAATTCGCCATTCTTCATCCTCGCTCGTATTCAGCGGCAACTACCAGCATTTCCTTGAGGGGAAAGTCATCTCCATTGTGAAACCATTAATTCTGCAACGCAGCCGGATGGCTCTAACTCAGAGACCAATATTGGGATGCGACATTAGACTTGCAAAGTCGTCGAAGTCTGATTCTTTTGCAAAGTACTTTAATTAGGAGTCTCTTCCTCGCTAAGCAGTACCTATAACTCATATTTTACTTATTAGCCATTCTACGACAATCTCTAACGTCACATCATGTGATGCGGAGAACTCTACTCTCTTTGGCAAAGTCTCTTTCAGCACATATTGGCATGATTCAATCCATACAAAGGATGGAAGTCTTTCACAGTCCTACTCGTTTTCAGGGTGAGACTCGCGAAGTGGCAACCTTATCTTGAGGATCGATCGGGGGTGCAAGCTCTTAATATTACCTTAGGTCACGGAAAAAGCTCAGATCACACTACTCACTTACAGCAGGGTTCAGATCAGTACGTCAGACAGCTCACCTCAGTCGATAATGTACGTCTTAATGGACATTGGTGTGACTTGATTCGTGATCCGCTCACCGCATACTGTGCCTTTGTTTATTCAGGGTACGGCCCATCACATGGATCTACATCAGTACTTCTAGGCTTGAGCATTCATCTAAACACTAGAGTGTAGAGTTTGAGTATCAATAATACAGATAATCTATGTGGAATTCACTTTCGCTAAATAGGAAAAAGCTAGCAAACTTCTTGCTGAGACATAGTAGACGAAATCAAGGGGACTTTCTAAGTTGTCACATAATGGGAATTATCAAACATTCCCAGTTGAATGTACTTCTTTTCACGATGTACTAAACTTATTCGGCAACTTTCTGCCCAGAAATTCAGCTTAGATAGCTATCCGTGTCCTAGGTGCAACTGTTATCAACACTCGGGAGATGCTGGTTATAGTTGCTGAATATCACTCCATTTACAGTTCTGAGTGTGGCTACTGTTCATCATCTTCTCATCTCTGCGAGTTGTGAAATAAAAGGTCATTTAGAATCTCGGTCAGTTCTAGCCCACAGAATAGAAAACATCACATGCCTTATTCGAGAACTTTGTCATTCACTAAGCACGAGTTCAACTGCATCACTCAATCATCACCTCATTGGACTTAACCAAAGGGTTTACTAATAAACCACAAGCGGTCGAGAATAGGACCACGCAAACGTGAATCTTCAATCATTCAATCGTGCTGTTTCAAGGCATAAGGCTAGGATCTGAGCATCATAAACCTCCGTGATCGATCGAATTTGCCTACTTCCGAACTATTGTATTACCTCGCTTTTCTTCTCACTGCCTGCAACTGACCAAGCATTCTTGATGGGCTCTCGTTTTACGGAGAACATAGATACGCTTATAAAGAGACTCATTTGTTGTCACGTTGTACATGTGGTAGGATTGGCTACTTGGTTGCTGTGCGGTCATATTGGAACCTAGATTAGACAAATGCTAGTCCTGACAGGCTAAAATCAGAACCATAATTATTCGGGGTCAGAGTTACTAAAAAGCTAAAAACAACGACAGGCAATGATGTCGATCTATTTGTGTTATTCTTACAATATATAATAACTATAAGTAATTATTAAATATTTATAGAAACTAGCTAATTAATTATATTAATTATATATATTATATATATATACCATTCATTTAGAGTCATCACTTTACACTATTGCTTAGTTTTACTTGGTTAGTGTTGATTTTCAATAACTCATACATATATGATATGAAAATAATATGACAAACACAAACTTAGATGGGCATTACTTGTATACTCACAATATGACAAAGTAAAAAGGCTGCATTACATTCAGTACATTTAAATTAACGAACTTGAGATTAATATATCAAAGCATCAACGTAAAAGATATAACTAACCATCAGACTTGTACAAGAAAGCACAAAAATGGCATGTATGAAATGATCTCATTATTCTAAGCGCTCAAACCTCATCATACACGCAAGATTATCTGATACTACGCCACTATCGACTTCGGGACTCTAATATATATCGGTGGCACCAACTAACTAATAAGCCATAGAACATTATATTAAATAAAAAACTTTTAAAAGTTACGAAGCAAAATAAAAAATCAAACATATAAAAATAAAACTATAGATCATATCTGCTTTTGAGATCGATCAAAATTACAGAGATAAAAACTCTTTTTATTCAAAGTAAAGGCAGGCGAACTACTACTACGAAAAATAATAGATAACTCAAATACTTAGATGGTCGTAGAAGAAGCAAAATGCCTCAAGATATTACACACCGAATTTTGAGGCGACAGGGAAAATAATTTTTTTAAATTTAGATGAATTCAAAAGTTTCAGAAATTTGTCAATATTGGGTAGACGTCATAGCCGCAACCCTTCACCACTAGTCATATCGGCCAACCTTTTACACATAAAATCGCAAAACGTCGAACGTAAAATCCCAACAATACTGAATTCAGATTCAACAAGGATGACACGGTAGCTATTGTGCAATCATCATACATACGTGCACGATATTGATAAACGCATCTTGGCACGAAAGAAATTACCCATTCTCAACTGAATATCATTGATCGATAGAGACATATTCATAACATTTGAGTAGTCACTAAGATATTATCAGAAATAGTCAAAACTCGAGGAGACGGACATATAAATTCGTCAAGGAATCAGACGCAAGGGGGATAGACTAATAAACATTAGTAAGGAAATGAAAATAATCATAATGCGTATCTTTATGTTCCAATATCTAGTGTGATGATTATGCTGCTTCTATTAAATAGATATTCTGTGTACTTTCTTGCGTAGAGTAAACGCGATAACATCTGTCGTTCTTAATACATTCCTGTATCAGTATGAAAGCATCTATACGACATCTGTACTGTGTGTGAATATGATGTGATTTTAGTATCATCTGTGTACTTATATAGGTAGGAGTACGTATAATATATTTATAATCTCTGTACATGTCGTGTGTATGAGAAGTATTATACTTTCAATGACTACTTAGTGTAGATAGTTAGTAAGATATAGATGTTCTTGCTGTATGCATATACTATACTTATACTGATGTTGGTCTATTACATTATGGTCATTGCTAAATGATATGTGATGTCATAGAAGTTAAATTTGTTATCATGTAAACTTATATCGGTATGCATATCATTTTATATCTTATACTTTGTTGTGTGAGTACTTTATGGCTATTTCGGAATGATTTGGTGTAATTTAATATGAAATATAATGTACTTGTGGATTCTTATTATTATACTGATATTTATACACTTTGTGTACTATTGATATGATGACATTATACTTTTCTTATCGTGTACTTATATTTTATACTGTGTGTTTATTATGTATTATGAATGAGATAGTGTATTACTACAATAAATAATGTACATCTCTATCATAAATTTATCTTAATAACTTATGTCGATGTAGTTATGTATTTCTAGATGATATAATGGTTTTTAAATATTTTATATTTATTACTTGTGTACGATATTATTATGTAAGTTTATGAATGATATTGGATCTTTTAACACGAAATAATTTAGTTGTGGTATCATTTATTATATTTTATACTTGGCTACGATTTATATTTCGAAGATATATATTGTCTACTTTAAAACGATATACAAGTAATGTATTTTTGTATTCATATGATATACTTTAATATATTTAATACTTGTGTTTGATTATAATACTTTTACATCATATTATATAATACTTCGTATAATGTTGCAAGATATAATGTTATTACAGAGTTAAAAAATATAAACAAAACTAAAGTCAAATTTTGAGGAGATTATATATTATCTATATATTAGCCAAGGGGAGCAATGGTGTCCCCGCTGGGCAATTCTAATTTACCCTCCTTCCCTTAAGAAAATCACACAAAGACACCAACCAATTAAGAGCATGGTACCATCCATGTACATTGCACAAATTAAAGATTCATTGCTAAAAATATTAAATTGCAATCAAACTTACACACAAGAATGCCGCGTTTATCTGATGGATTTTACCCAAGACCGTCACAAAAGGTCGGAAAAATCTTATATTATCGTGATCTTTTATAGGACGTATTACTGATCGTTATCAAATTTACCTGACCGTTCATTATAGTGTGGCAAATATTCCGATGCGCGTTGATGCGTTATAATAGTTCCGAGGAAGTTGAGTCGTACTGTTAGATATGTGGGTTCGGTTGTAGGTTAGAGTGTAGGCTTTAATATGGTCAAGATATTTGTTTTGCACTGGATAAACAATAATAAGTGGAGTTAAATGCAAACAACCGTCTACGAGGCATATCGCGTAGTACGGGTCGGTGACATTAACTTTTTTTAAATATACAACTTAAAATCCCACCATCCAACATCTTCAGCTATTCTATAATTACACTTTCTAACTCAAGAACCTACACTCTTCTTGCCAAACCTCTACATCATCTACTATAACTATCGTCATTACTCACCTCTCACTCTCTATTCCATTAATAACTCTACACTACCTTCACTTCTCACTTCATCTGTCTTTCTCGATTTCCCATAACCAACTCGTCCACCTCCACTCAGCAAAAGTCGTCTAGCGCGGCTCCTCTAGGTACTATCCGGTCGATCCCTGAATGCACCTCGTCCGCTCCAACCAGACCAAGCCGGTCATTCAGACACGTACCTCTTGGCTGAAATATGAGTATTTCTCAATTCGTTTTTTCTGCTGTCTATTGAGTCATGGCAGATTTGCAGGGCATATGCCTTTCTTCTTCTGGGCTAGCATTCCTAGGCTTCTCTGTTTTGTACAATGTTTCCAGAATTTTTTTTATTTATCATTTTTGAGGTTTTCGAATGTTCGAGACTTCCTTGAATCTAGTCTTGTTTGGTTTTGCTTTTGTTCTGTGTTCGATGTGTAAGGGATTGTTCGGGAATTTTTTTTGATATTTTAATTTTTTTCTTTCAAATTGTTAATTAGGCTTTGTTTTTTTGTTCAGATTTCTATTTTTAAAATTGTTTAGATCAAAAGTGTCAATTTTTTTTTATATTTTTTAATTTTATTTTTCTGATTTTCGATTTTTCGATTCTGATTCTGTTTTTGAATTTTTTCTGATTTTATTTTTTAATTTTATTCTGATTTTTATTTTTTAATTTATTCTGATTTTAGTGTAGATCTAGGTTCGTTTTGTTTCAAACCCTTTTTTGATTTAGTTTTTCAATTTACTTTTTTCGTTTTTTAAAATTCAATTCGTTTTCAATCAATCAATCAATCAATCAATCAATCAATCATAGCCTTAATCCATTGTGGGTCGGCTAACAATGAACCAAGATTATTCTTCGGGATGTCATCCACATTATAATTTTCCTCCTCCACTCCCTCGATCGAAAGCCTCACTCTCTTGCAAATCCAACTGCTTCAGATCTTTTCTCATCCTTCCCACCAAGTCATTTTTGGTCTCCTCTACCTCGTTTAAATCCTTGATCCCACTCTCCACTCTTTGCACCGTGCCCCTGAGGTCTCCGTCTTACATGCAACAACCAAGCAAGCGTTTTCCCTTAACTTGCTCGCAATATAAATTTAATATTTGATAAAATTAGTATTCAATTCGTTTTTTTTTATAAAATTGAGTTTGTTTTCTGTTTTTCAAAATTAGGTTGATTTGGTTTTTTCAGATTTTTTATTTCCCTTTTCGAAATTTAGTTTTTTCATATGATTGTTCTTATCTCCTCATAAAAGTGGTGTTATGTCATTTACTTCCTTTGTTATATGTTGTTTCTGTTGTTATTGTTGTGTTGAAAGTGAAATAATACATATAAGTATTACACTTATTTCTTTAATTACCTTGTTTGATTTTTACTGACGTATTTTGATTTTATGTTTTCTTGCAGAGTGAAGAGATATGGAAAAAAAAGGCTTCTACATTATTTAAGGTGAAGAAAATTCATAGTTTTAGGGATTTTGTATTTATTAGTTAGTTTTGTATCAATATTTCGTATATGTTTTTTGATATGAATATAATGAGTTAAAGGTTCTTTGTTATTAAACTGAAATTGAGTGTTTTATTTGATTTTTGCTACGGAGTATTATGGTTTTATTCTACTATGTTCAAAGGTGTGAAAGCTATTCTGACAGTCATGTCAGAAAACTTTCTATTTTTTGTATTGTTCACCTTCATTTTACCGACCGTTAACCGACCGCTTAACGGTCGGTAAAGTCAAATAAGTTGACTTTTACCGACCGTTAAGCGGTCGGTAAAGTCAATAAGTTGACTTTTACCGACCGTAAACATTTACATGCCATATTTTCGTGTAAATAAATATACCTACAAGCTGGTTTCCGACCGCCAACGGTCGCAAATCTACACCATTATCGACCGTGTGGCGGTCGGTAATCTCCGTCCGTTTCAGACGGACGGAAATCACCGTCCGTTTCAGACGGACGGAAATCACCGTCTGTTACTAAAAACGGTCGGTAAGTACGATCGGTAACCTTTTACCGACTGTTTAACGGTTGGTAAACCATAAATTACCGACCCTAAACGCTCGGTAAATTCATTACCGACCGTTCCCGCGTTTTTACCGACCGTTTTTGGTTTATTTTAGACGGTCGGTAATGGCTAGTTTTCTTGTTGTGTTATAAGTTAACTAAAACTAATTTACAACACAAATCACACCAAATTGATTCATAATTCAAATAATTTTTTTTTTATAACCTAAAATGGTAGATTATTATACTACCACAAGTTTAAAATCTCTATTACATAAGTGAAGGGGAGCAATGTTGTCCTCTCTAAAGTTACTTTAATTACTAGACCCACTGCACATACATATGAAGAAATTAACAAAGCAGCTTAAAAAAACATTTCTATAAATATTTCGATCAACAACCAATCAATACACATCAATTAAGCCAATTTTCAATTAAGTCAACAATTAATTCAATTACAAGAATTTATGATTGAGTGAATGTTTTATGTATTTGGAGAAAAAAAACTACTATCAATGAAAATATTGACCAATCACGATAAGCTGATCAATTATTTTAAAAATGTAAATTTATAGTTTAAAATTTCCATAAATAACTACAATTATATAATTGGCTCACTTAAAAAAAATCAATTACACACCTTACAAACAAAAATACAATCAAAGTTTCTTTTCAATCCATCTAAGTTAGTTAAGGGAAGGGGGGATGGATGGTGTCCCCCCTCTTAAAAGTCGTTAATACCCTTAATGAATTGATGTACTCTGATCTAAAATACTTTAATTCCCTTAATAAAAAATTTAGAAATTGATACCCTTAATAAATTACCCATTCTCTCATTCAATTAAAAATAGAGAATACATTAATTGTTTAACTTAATTAGTGAAAAATTCAAAGCAATGAGCATTATTATTCTAAATTGAATTAAAACATATATGAAATATATTTAAAATTCAAGATATATTACCTACAAAATGATTATAATTAAAATAATTGTATTGATAATTAGCTATAAATCATTTTTTTTACGAGTAGTTATAAATCATTTTTTATGAATTGCAATTTACACAAGTGAAGCACGCATCGCGTGCACATAAAAACTAGTTATGAAGTATAACAACAGAATAGCACACTTATTTCTCCTCCTTCCTCTTTCAGGCTTATACTTTACAATTTACTGTATAATACTTGCAGGCTTATTTTTCGAAAGGAAGAGCAAAATTATGCCATTTTACTCCTTTTAAACAAATAGTTGAACAATTTATGAAGTCACCATTTTCAACAGACATCGATCTCAATTTTTTCTTTTTTGCAATAGTGAACGCTTGCAAATTAATGCAACAACAAAAAAGTAACGCCAATTACAAGTTACACTTGCAAATTACTGCAACAACAAAAACGTAACGCCATTCAATTAAAGAGTGGCGGTTTTGTGCATTAAACCGCCATTCTGAGTAGCGATTTTAATTGAACCAGAAATCTGCAATTTCTACCTTTATACATGAACCTGTCATATTAAGTGAACCGCCATTTAGAGTGGCGGTTTTGTTTCCTGAACAAAAAAAAAATATTTTGTAAGCTTCTACATCATTCCAATTCCAAGTCGATCAGTATCATGCCATCAATCAAACAATATTTAGCCAATTAAACAAAGTAAGTATCATGCCATCAAAGAATTACTCTAAATTCTAAATGATAGAAGATATATTTTGCACATATATTGGATATTCTTATATTTGTATTTTTGGGTTATTATGGGCCGAAAACCCTACGATTGTATTCCTATATATATGAATGAATGAGAGATGCCTCCTCAYGGAGTTTAACATAATCTTTCATGGTATCAGTGCTAGGTTAGAATTCTCTCAAAAAMTTGTTTCCCCTTCTTCATCCTTGTGGCCATGTCCACCGATAAAGACCCCGTCGTGTCCGCAAAACCTGAATACCACCCTGCTCTCGCCGTCACAAATATCCGCAATGACATTCCTCTAATCCTTGATCGTGAGAATGTTCAATACAGTACTTGGGTTGAACTCTTTGAAACCCATTGTCATGCGTTTAATGTACTTGATCATATTAATCCAAGRGTGCCTCCACCCTCTGATATTTCTTCCTCTTTATGGGAGCGTCTCGACTCCATTGTCAAGAAGTGGATATATGGTACTATTTCCCRTGAACTCCTCTCCATTGTTCTTTTTAAAGGTGCTACGYCTCAAGAGACATGGAATCGGCTTCGATCTATTTTTCAAGAWAATAAACATACTCGAGCCATCTATCTTGAAAATCAATTCAATACTACTTACCTTAACAATTTCCCGGACGTCACATCATATTGTCAACGCCTAAAGTCTCTAAAAGATCAACTTGCTAATGTTGATCAACCTGTGAGTGAACAAAAGTTGGTTCTTCGTCTCGTCGCGGGGCTCGTCAATACGGATTATGATACAACGGCTCAAGTTATTTCTCAACTTGATCCTCTCCCTGACTTTGAAACTGCCCGTAATAAACTACTATTGGAGGAAACAAGAAAAGCCAATGATAATTCCAATTCGGTATCGTCGTTTATTACTCAAACTAATGATNTTTGGGTTATTATGGGCCGAAAACCCTACGATTGTATTCCTATATATATGAATGAATGAGAGATGCCTCCTCAAGGAGTTTAACATAATCTTTCATGGTATCAGTGCTAGGTTAGAATTCTCTCAAAAATTTGTTTCCCCTTCTTCATCCTTGTGGCCATGTCCACCGATAAAGACCCCGTCGTGTCCGCAAAACCTGAATACCACCCTGCTCTCGCCGTCACAAATATCCGCAATGACATTCCTCTAATCCTTGATCGTGAGAATGTTCAATACAGTACTTGGGTTGAACTCTTTGAAACCCATTGTCATGCGTTTAATGTACTTGATCATATTAATCCAAGRGTGCCTCCACCCTCTGATATTTCTTCCTCTTTATGGGAGCGTCTCGACTCCATTGTCAAGAAGTGGATATATGGTACTATTTCCCRTGAACTCCTCTCCATTGTTCTTTTTAAAGGTGCTACGYCTCAAGAGACATGGAATCGGCTTCGATCTATTTTTCAAGAWAATAAACATACTCGAGCCATCTATCTTGAAAATCAATTCAATACTACTTACCTTAACAATTTCCCGGACGTCACATCATATTGTCAACGCCTAAAGTCTCTAAAAGATCAACTTGCTAATGTTGATCAACCTGTGAGTGAACAAAAGTTGGTTCTTCGTCTCGTCGCGGGGCTCGTCAATACGGATTATGATACAACGGCTCAAGTTATTTCTCAACTTGATCCTCTCCCTGACTTTGAAACTGCCCGTAATAAACTACTATTGGAGGAAACAAGAAAAGCCAATGATAATTCCAATTCGGTATCGTCGTTTATTACTCAAACTAATGATYTTTCTTCCACTAATAATTTACAATCTTCCTCTTCTCAACATGTCGTTAGTAGCAGTCAGGGGGCTCCTAGTGGCGGTGGCCACCGTGGTGGTCGTGGTGGACGGTCTAATCGTGGCGGTGGCGGCCGTGGCGGTCGCGACAATCGTGGCAGAGGACGTGGTGGATACAACAATAACAATCGTCATAATCATAATTATAATAGTCAACAATGGCAGCCTTCTAATCAATCATCATGGGCCGGCCCACAACTCCCACCATCTTTTAATCCTTGGGCTGCTTTTAATTCTTGGATACAACAACAACAATGGGCCACTCCCCCTTCACATTATCCTACTGCAGGCCCATCAACTCGCCCCTCTGGTCGTGGAATTCTTGGCCCGGCTCCTCGACCCCCTTCTGTTCAGCAGGCTTATGCTACTGGCCCGGTTGATGTTGGCTCTCTCATGACACCTACTGATTTGGGTAATGCTCTTTCTACTATGCACCTTACCCAACCTGATGATAACTGGTATATGGATTCTGGCGCCACTGGTCATCTTACTCATAATTCAGGTACTCTCTCCTCCTTATTTAATTTGAGCACTAACTCACATATTCTTGTTGGTAATGGCAATCGTATTCCAGTTACGGGTTTCGGTCATACTACCTTACCTCATAATTCTCTTCATCTTAGGGACGTTTCTCTTGCTCCAAAAATTATTAAAAATTTAATTTCTYTTCGTAAGTTTACCACTGACAATAATGTTTCCATTGAATTTGATCCTTATGGTTTTTCTGTGAAGGACCTTCGTTCGGGGACCATTCTTATGAGATGCAATAGTTTGGGCGACCTTTATCCTGTGACTCCATCCCTGAACCCATCTGCTTGCTATGCAACTTCTCTTGCTGCTATTTCTCCTACAATATGGCATAATCGTCTTGGCCACCCCGGCCCGTCTTCTCTTCAGTTTCTTAGGAAAAARAATTTCATTATTTGTAATAAAGAACATGKTTCTACTTCTTGTCAATCATGTCAATTAGGCAAACATGTCAAGCTTCCATTTTATGATTCTAATAACAATACTTCGTGTGCGTTTGATATTATTCATGCCGATTTGTGGACTTCTCCTATTTGTTCTTGTGATGGTCATAAGTATTACTTAGTGCTACTTGATGATTTCACTCATTWTGTGTGGACTATTCCCCTRAAATTTAAATCACAAGTGTATCGCAAATTTCTCGAGTTTCGTCAATATGTATACACTCAATTTGAACGACCTATTAAATCCTTTCAGAGTGATCATGGCCGAGAATTTGACAATGATCCTTTTAAACAATTTTGTGTTACCAACGGCATGGTTTTTCGTTTTTCTTGTCCTGGTACTTCGTCTCAGAATGGTAAGGCCGAGCGTATGATTCGTACTCTTAATAACATTAAACGCACCTTGCTATTTCATGCTTCTCTTCCTCCTTCCTTTTGGCATTATGCTCTTGAAACTGCTACTTATCTCCTTAATATTCTTCCTACCAAAACTCTACCTCATCCTCTTACTCCTTTCGAAGCTCTCTTTCACAAAATTCCGTCTTACTCTCATATTCGCACTTTTGGTTGCTTGTGTTATCCTAATCTCTCTGCTACTTCCCCCCATAAGCTTGCACCAAAATCCCAATCTTGCATCTTCCTAGGTTATCCTCCTAATCATCGTGGTTATCGATGCTTTGATATTAACACACGCAAATTGATTATCTCTCGTCATGTTACTTTTGATGAGTCCGTTTTTCCGTTTCAAAACATTCACAAATTTAAGCAAGAGGACTATCAGTTTTTGCGTGACGATCCACCATCCCCTCTTCTTAATCCCTCTATTTTGTCTTATGCTCACTCACAGGAACCATCTTAGACTCCTTCCTCTCCTTCTTCGCCCAATGCTATTGCATCTCAGCCTATTATGCAGCCTTCACCGCCCTCTTTGGGCCCCTTATCCCCCCCTCCTCCACCAAACAGCACCCCCGCTCATTACACACCTCCTCCCCTTAGAGGACTCACCCCTATTATTCCTACACGACCTCCTCCCTCTTCTCCTCAAATGCAGACTCGTTCTCGTCATGYCATTGTTAAACCCAATCCTAAATATGCCCTCARCTCTTCCTCCTCTTCTACTCACATATCCCCTCTTCCCAAATCACATAAACAAGCTTTAGATGACCCTAATTGGAATGCGGCCATGAATGATGAATTTAGTGCTCTAATTAAAACAAGGACTTGGGAATTGGTACCTAGACCTACGGGGGTGAATGTTGTTAATTGTATGTGGCTTTTTCGGCATAAATTTAAATCTGATGGTGCTCTTGAAAGGCACAAAGCTCGTCTTGTTTGTGATGGCAGGTCTCAACAGGCTGGTGTTGATTGTGATGAAACTTTCAGTCCTGTGGTCAAACCAGCCACCATTCGCACCGTCTTGAGTCTTGCTATGGCCCGAAACTGGTCTATTCATCAATTAGATGTACTGTTAAAAATGCTTTTCTTCATGGTGATCTCAAGGAAACTGTTTACATGCATCAACCTCCTGGATTTGTTGACCGTCGTTATCCACATCATGTATGCTTGTTGAATAAAGCCTTGTATGGTCTCAAACAGGCACCACGWGCTTGGTATCAAAGGTTTGCTAATTTTTTGCTACGGTTGGGTTTTACAATCGCCAAGAGTGACACATCACTGTTCATCTATCGTCGTGGGAATYACATGGCATATTTGCTTCTTTATGTTGATGATATTATTTTAACCACCTCCTCTGARAGGCTCCGTCGAGAATTTATTGGATTAATGCAATCCGAGTTTCCCATGTCTGATTTGGGCTCCTTAAGTTACTTTCTTGGTATTTCTGTCACCCGTACACCTTCTTTTCTCCTTCTTTCTCAACAAAAGTATGCTCAGGAAATATTATCACGAGCCGGGATGAGTGAATGCAAACCTGCAGCAACACTTGTGGACACTAAGTCTAAGCTTAGTGCTGATTCTGGCCCACGAGTTACAGATGCTACCTTATATCGCAGTTTGGCAGGTGCACTTCAATATCTTACATTTACTCGTCCTGATATTGCATATGCGGTCCAACAAATAAATCTGCTTATTTATGCATGATCCACGTGAATCTCATTTTCATGCTCTCAAACGAATTCTTCGATACATCAAAGGCACTCTCGATCATGGTCTATATCTCTATCCTTCTGTCTCCAATCAACTTATCACGTACACTGATGCTGACTGGGGTGGTTGTCCTGACACTCGTCGTTCTACTTCTGGCTATTGTTGTTTTTTGGGTGAAAATCTAGTCTCTTGGTCGTCGTCTAGGCGACAACCTACTCTTTCTTGGTCTAGTGACGAGGCGGAGTATCGTGGAGTTGCTAATGTGGTAGCTGAAGCATGTTGGCTTCATAATTTACTTCTCGAACTGGGTTGTCCTCTTCGTAAAGCCACTATCGTTTATTGTGATAATGTTAGTGCAGTTTATCTTTCTAGTAATCCGGTTCAACACCAACGCACTAAACATGTTGAGATGGATATACATTTTGTACGTGAAAAGGTGGCTTTGGGACAAATTAAGGTTCTACATGTACCTACTCACTATCAATATGCAGACATTTTCACCAAGGGACTTCCACGACAACTTTTTTTGGAATTTAAATCCAGTCTTAGCGTCCGTCCTCCTCCCGCTTAGACTGCGGGGGTGTGATAGAAGATATATTTTGCACATATATTGGATATTCTTATATTTGTATTTTTGGGTTATTATGGGCCGAAAACCCTACGATTGTATTCCTATATATATGAATGAATGAGAGATGCCTCCTCAAGGAGTTTAACATAATCTTTCACTAAAATTACAAGTGCAGAAGCATTCTAATCGAAATCATAGACTTTGTAAAACAACACTTGAATCCCAATTGAAATGAATTATTCTTTTTAATTACTTGAAAAACGGCAAATTAAAATTTTCTTCTTCATTATAAAAATCCAAAAATTACATGTCCAAATAGGTTTATCCTTTAGATCTACTTCATTTACATTATAAAAATCCCAACTTTCATCAAATTAGTAGAATTGCACTCAAAATTACATGTTCAAACCAAAAAATTACAATCACTTAGATAATAATAAAAGTAATTGGAATCAAACTCATCTGAATTATGACCGAAAAACAAACACAGTGGTACAAGGGATTGGTCGAAAGTGACCAGCAGTAATCGAGTGTTGGTCAAGCGATGGTGTGGTGGCGGTGCGAGAGCAGGGCCATCGAGTATAAGCTGGATTGCATGAAGTGTTAGCAGCAGTGATGATGTGATGCATTCAGGAGCGAGGCGGTGTCAATGGCGATTTGCATCGGAAATGGCGTCGCATCTCGTCGGTTGTGGTGGTGCATGCATAGATGTGTACTGTGTGGTGCAATAGGAGGAAGGAGAAAGCAGGAATGAGTTTTTGGGGAGTAATTTGCACTTTAGCGTGTGAAGTGTAAATGTAAGTACGAGTCCTGAAACCGCCAACTTAAATGGCGGTCTTAAAGATATGAAACCGCTATTCTAAATGGCGGTTTTGTATTGAAACTCGCCATTTTAAATAGCGGTTTCCTTCCAAAACCGGAGAAAAAAATATATTGAACAAACCGGTGATGTGGACAGTAGAATGAGAATAAAAATAAGTGTAACCATATTTAGGGGATTGCACAAAGTCTAAACAATATTTTGGGAAAGAACACATTTTTTGAGGATAAATACCTAACTTTGCTCCAGTTTTAAAAATAAATACCTAGTTTCAAATTTATTTTACTTAAATACCTAGGTTTGCAAATTCTTTAGTTGATCGGTACCTTGTACCTTTCGACGATAACAGAACCGTTAAGCCGTGGGGCCCACCTGTTTTTTTTTTTTAATTTTTTCTTTCCTCCTTCTTCTTCTTTCACGATCCTTGCTGCATCCTTTTTTCTTCTTGAAATGTTCTCATGAAACTCATCAAACAACAAATTCAATCACTTAATCATAAAAAATTCATCAAACAAATTCAATCACGAAATCATAAAAATTCTTTGTTGATTTTGATGTTATGTTTTTCTTTTTTGTGATTTTCTCTTAGTTTTTTGGAAAATGAGAATAACCACCACCACCATAGCCAAAACACAAACCCTAACCACCACTGTAGCCAACCACCACCGTCAATAACTATCTAAACCTTGAAACCCTAACGAGTACAACCTAAATCGTACGAATTGGAGAAATCAAGAACAAAAATCAAGTTCAAAGTAGAAATTTAAGTACAAAACTCAAATTTAAGAATGAAATTTAAGAGGAGATCGAAAAAAAATCCAAAATTTAAGGATGTTGGTGGCTTGGGCACGATTAAGGATTTGAGGCGTGGTTTGGGAGCAATCTGGGCACGGTTTGTAGGTGCGATGACCTGGGTGGTTGTGGTCCTGTCGGCGGTGGCCTGGGTAGTTTAGGCAGTGGTGGTGATGGAGAAGGAAGAAGAAAGAGGGGCAATGAAGGAGGAGGAGCAGAGGAGTGATGGAGGAGCAGGGAAGAAGAGGAAAGGAGAAAAAAAAGGAAAAAAGGGAGGGGTAAAACAGTCATTTCACACGAACGATGTTAAGTTTTGGACGAAAATATGTTACCAGGTACTGATTGTCAAAAGAAATTGCGAAACTAGGTATTTAAGTAAAATAAATTTGAAACTAGGTATTTATTTTCAAAACTGGAGCAAAGTTAGGTATTTATCATCAAAATTTCCTTAATGTATGATAGATGTGTATAAGAGACAGACTATAGAGTATGTAGATGATGGGTGGATGAAATTCGAACGTAGCTCAGTCCTTATCAATCATTGCATATTCTATTAGGCCGGAAAATGATGACATAGAACTTCTTTTACATGACAGTAATAATTCAAAAGAAATTAAAACTAATTAAAGTATAAGCAATAGAAGATTATGATGAGTGATACTAGTTGCGATCATGAGATTTCTTATCCTCCAAGTACTTAACCTTCTCTTCAGGAGTCATGAAAGCAGTAATAGGAAACGACTTGCCAATACCAACCACACTCTTGAAGTGAATCTTACCAGAACAAGGAACATCGACGCTCATCTCGGTGATGGTAATCCACATTAGCAACTGCTTACTCTTAACACCCGTCATCTTCTTCATRTTCCCTTTCTCAACGTACGACGTCACTTCCGTTGCGTAGCTGGTCAAGGTCTTGCTGTCCTCGAAGTAATGCTCCGAGGGGGCCTTCTGCTTCATCCACACGAAYCCGGTTTCGCGCACTCGCCCGCACTCCACCAGGTCCTTCAAGGGCAGCACGCCCTTGGGGAACCCCATCTCTTCCAGCAAGTCTAGGGACTGCTTTCGGCACTCCTCCGCCCCGTACACGATCTCCGCCCCGGCTCGCTCGTCTTTCACCTGTAGGGTGCTGCTACTCCCGCCGCTTGCCATTTTTTTTTTCTAGTTCTCGGCTCTTTGCTATCTAGCTTGATTATTTGGTAGTGTGTTGTATATTGGTGTGTGTTATTTGAGGGGTGTAATTGGGGGTATTTCTACTAATGAGAAAATGAGAAATAAGCTAGTTAGTTAGTTAGTTGGGTGGGAGGAGGTTGAACTAATTGACATGTCATTAACAAGTTGTTCACCTAAATCTCGATTAATTGCACCTATATTAACAACAAGTAGATGCTTATACGTCACTCTGACTAAACATTGCTATTATTAGTACTACTACACTACTACTACGTATCAACTTTAGAATAATGAACCATGGTGAACACACACCCACAGCCTACAACAACATCTCTTCACACTCTGAGAATTTACCACGACAAAAAATTTTGATACGTCAGTAGAAAATAAAATAGGTTATAGTGAGTAGTATGTAAGTAATAAAAAATTTGTAGGTTTAAAAACATTTGTTTATACATGCATAAGAAAATTAATCATTCTTTCGAATAGAGTGCAATAAACTTGAATGAAATCTATCTACAAGTATCTATCATTTTGAAACGATGGCTAAGCACGCGCCTTCTCTAGGTGTCTCATATTGTACATTTCATTGGTTGTACAATAACAAGTCTATGGTAGTAATTACAAATCATCTGTTATGGTACCTAAATTCATGCATATGGTTATAATATTATATATAGACATTGACATGTCATATATATAAGCAATATGATCTTAACAATGACAGAATTGTGAATAATAAAGCTAAAAAAATTAAACAAATTCAGAAGAATAAAATGGCGGGCTCGTGATAATAAAAATACGAGGAAGTTGTGTTTTTGGTGGGTTTACTGGTACTAACATGGTGTGTAGTAATTGAGAATGTGATGCAGCGTATATAGGTTATGGTCCTATTAGGAAAGGAGTAAAGATTGGGAATGTCGGAGGACTGGACGATGTTCGCAATCTGAATCCTGCAAATCCATGGAAAAGAGATGTGAGAAAGAAAAACAATGTGGAAGTCACCTGA